>JBBPKK010000452.1:0-24143 GCA_038089215.1 Tylopilus vinaceipallidus
AGATCCCATCTAGAGATCTGGGGTGGTAACCTATACAAAGATGTATGGTGGACATTAGGATAAGAGTGTAGCAAAGTTGGTAGTGAAGTGTAGGATAAGCGACATTAGGATAAGAGTGTACCAAAGTGTAGCAACTTTGGTAGTGAAAAAGCGTAGTAAAGTCTGACTGACATCTGACTGACACTAATCAAAGTGTAGCTGAAGTGTAGTCAACTTTGGTAATGGAAAGTATAGTCATAGTATGACTGACACTAGTCAAAGTGTAGTCACTTTGGTAGTGAAAAACTATAATCCTGTAACAACCTCCATTTTCTTAATGTGATGGTACACATACAGAGCACTTGTCAGTTCTTCCTCATCTAGGGCCCTTAGAACAGCAGACTGATCCAATAGTAGGTAACAGGAGTGTGGACATTTTGTCAACTTGACTTCTCCCATTTTCCAATTGATTTTGGGGTTGTGCTTCTTCAGCCATGTGTACCCTAAGATCATGCTCACTTTTCCTAAATTGGTTACTTCTGCCTCAAGGTTCTCTCTATGTCCTTGGTAATCTACAATCAATGCAGTGGTGTGGGTAATGTTCCCAGCACTATTCTTGGTTCCATCTACATTGAACACTGGAATTGGCCACTCTAGTTTTGTCATGGGTATCTTGTTTGCTTCTGTCCATGACCAATTGATAAAAATTCCATTGGCCCCACTATTGAGGAGAGCTTCTTCACTCATCATCCATTTCTTTTGTGTGGCTGGTGCCACTTATACTCCTAATCATATTTTGATATTTGCCACAGAGCAGATGACAATCCTATCAGGGATTTCTTTCATAACTATTTTTTTGTTTTTCTTAGCCAAATTAAGCCTGGATTCCCGTCCAGTGCACTCAGGCTCTTCCTGAGTCGTGGCTTCGGTTATGTCATTGAAATAAATTATTGAATCAGTATTAGCTAGTAGTACATCAAAATACATATTTTTGGATTTTTCTATTTTTATATGTCCAAAATAATCCTCAGCTTCATGATCACCCTGATTGGTCATGAGCCTTATGCTTTTCCCACCTTGGCTTCTTTTGCCTTGGTGTTTAACACATCTGTAAAATAGGCTTTCACCTCTTCAAAACTCATTTTGTTTATGGATTTTGGATTTTCTCTAGCCTTTCCTTTTTGGCTAGCTTGGACATTATTACTCTCATGGTCTGAGTTGCTATTGTCACTACCCTCCTTTTGAGCAGCATGAGCCTTGTGAGATTTGCTTTGTTTTGAGCAATCTTTGTGATGCCCTCTCCCAAGGAACTTGCATTCACTACAAGGTGTCTTAGCCTTTTTGCAGTCCTTGACAAAGTGATCGCCCCTGCAATTGAAACACTTACCCTTTCAGGCAGCATCTATGTCCATGGCATTAGGGTCTCACCAGTTGGATGGTCCAGCAGATGCATTAGTGCCCCATCTTTTGTTCAAGCTTTGGGGAAGCTCAAATTGTTTGAACACATTTCCAATGTTACATACTTGACTGATCCAATTGGCAAGGTTGGTGGGGGCATCATCCTCATGGAGATTGAGGGAGATGGGATGTATGATCTCCTCTCAGGCATTTTTTACTAAGAGGTGAATACCCATCACCTTGTCTATGCTGGCATACCAGTACAGAGTTTGCCACTGAGTGAGATAGGCCTCTGTCTGCCTAGTTCCTTGTTTGAGGGTTTGTAGCTCCCTCAGAGCCCTCCCTTGTCTGGTTGTGGACCTGAACCAGTGGGAGAGTTCCCAGTCCAAGTCTTTGATGGTCCACCATTGGTTGTCCATTAACTTGGTCTCAATATGGAACCTGGCCCATTTGCCAGCCCCATTCTTGTCTGCTTCCTTTCCTGAGCCAATTCAAGACAAAACAGCTAGGGTGACTTCCTTTTTTGAGGAGAAGGTCACCTGGTTCATTTGCAAGTACACCTGCGTCTTTACCCACCACTTGTCAAAGCATGAGTAATCTCCATTAAATGACCCTGGATCTGGGATCGGGTTGACTTTCTTTGTAACTTTGACCTCTGCTCAAGGTCCTTGTGCCACTTGTTTGGCTGCCATTGCCTTTGCTTTGGCAAGTGCTGCTCTGGCTTCAGCCACAGCTAGCTGAGTTTGTAGTCCTGCCAGCAGGACTTGTAGATCAAGGATTTGTTGACCATAGTCCATCCTTGAAGGAGAGGGGGGAATTGAATCAGAGGAGTTGGAAATGGTGATTTATTGTTCTAGTAGTACTACCTATTTCCTACTAAGAACCTTCAGCCTTGGATTGTAAGGCTTTTGTCACTTTTCTCTTTGCGACCTTCTTGGTTGCTCCCATTGGAGTCTTCTTGGTGCACCATATAGTTTAGCATGGGGTATGTAAAAGTGTTGGACTAGTTCCTTATTGGATCCTAAGTCAAACCTTGCCTGTTTCTTTACCACAGGGGGGGTGTATTCATAGTGATGCTCCATAGGGAAAAAGGCCTGGGTGTTGGGAAGGGGTTGCAGCTTGAGAAGAGCAAGGTCTATCTCCTCTTCTTCAATTTTGACCATTACTTGGTATTTTGGGTTGAATTTGTATTCCAGTTCATCTACTGGTTCAACCTTTACTTGAATCTGAATTTGACCAGCTTCCCAGTTGAGAGTTTGGGCAGAGTGGGCAACTCCAAGCATCCTTTGTAGCTAAAATAGGAGGGCTAGTCTCACTCAACCATTATTCCAATCAGATCAATAACCTTCCTGACTCAGTTTGTAAATCAACAACTGGTGGGCACAAGACTGCTCTTGCACCAGCTGTGATCAGTACTATGTAGACTAGAATAAATGTGCCTCATGTGGACACACCTTTCAGCAATAGAAGGGAAAAGGAGGTTGTGCTGTGGTTTTTAAACACTTTAACACCTCTTGAGATAACAGACTTCTCTGCAACTAATTTGCTAAGAGACTATCCTCTTGTATAGAGAGTGATTACTTAAAAAGGAAGGGGTGCCCAAGAAAGTAAAGGTCCATATAAGCCTTGGGTCCAGCTATGTTTTAGCAGATAGGCTCTGCCAGGTTCGATAGAGTAGGGTGAGCAGAAAGAAGTTATGTAAGTCCTGATGTAGTGCAATCCAAAACCAGTACTAGACATGGCTCAGGCTACTCTGACTTTAGGCTTAGAAGAGCTAAGATTATGGGGAATAGCCACAAGGACTTAACTGAGGTCCTTGGGTCATATATTCATACTATATATACCATACAGTATTTGTACATGTGTGGCATAATGGTCTGTGTGTATCTACTTATCTATGACATATGGTGAGAGAAAGAAGTACATATGACATATCATGAGAGTGGTGCCTGACATGAGGCAGTCTAGAGTGCCATGAGGCATGGTGATCAAAGATAAGCACCTCATGGCATGGAGATTAAATACTCAAGGCAGATAAGGGTCTAGCCCCTACCGTGTGCATGCCTGACACCAGAGGGCTTGGATCCCTCTGTAGCTGGTTGTCACATAAACTAGTCATGTACTGGGTCTCATGGTCACGTGCTTGTGAAGCAAAATAATCTAAGTGTTGTCGATGTGATGCTATGCCTAAGCGATGGGCTGTAGGGCAAATCATAACATTGTCCTCATCCTCACTGTGGGTGATGTGACATTGGCCATGCATGTTCCTGTTACATTTTCTCTGCTTGTTCTTCTTTCCTTTCCTCCCTTTATGCTTATATGTACATCTGTCGGTCCTAGGGCTCATTCTCGTCCTCCTCAAAGCCTTATGGTATACCCTTATCCGTGTTCTTTGTCTAACGCTCTCGCTTTTCCTTCTCGTCGCATGGCATCTTTGCTGTGCAGTTTTCTAGTTACCATTTCGTTCTATCAGAATGTTCTAATGCTGCGGACACTGCCCCAACAGTTCTTATTGTTTACAATGATTCTCTGCAGCATCTTCTTTTGTTATCTCATCTCACACTAGCCCTAAAGTACACAGGATGTATTTAAGGACCACAGATTAGCTTGGGGAATCCCCAGCTAAATCTGTGCAATCATATGTAGTGTCTTAGCATTCTTTGAGCGATTGGCCCACAATCTCTCTTAGTATCCCTTCCGAGGCAAAACAACGTTAGCTCTATGTTAGTGAGCAACTGTGAACGTGTAGACTTCGTATTGCTTTGCCTTACAGCTTGCACTACGTCGTACCTAGCGTAACAAAAGATTTAGCTCTCCCCATCGCTCTCCTGTCTAGGAAGCAACTGCCCCCATCACCATTTCATCCCAGAAAACTCAAGACTCTCCGTTGCCTGAACGATGGCCTCCTCGACGCATAGCAGGATCTTCCAGGACAGCTGCTCCTCCTGCAGACCCCAGATATTGCCCAAACCTCCCACCTGTCGAAAGGGGAGTTACCTACGAACCTATACAACAACCGCGTGCGGTACCAGCCCCAGCGGAGTCATTTTTGAACGTGGAATGCCTTGCCTGTGTGCTTCAGCTTACCAGCCAGCTGTTAAACTCGGGCGACAGACTCGGGGTAACTCCAAAGGTCCGGAGTTGAGGGGGTCAGACGGGACTTGGCTTCACCGTATGTGGTGCACCCTTGCTTTGACTCGGTCCCGGATTTGCAGAGAGGTCGGAGGTCGGAGTTGGTAGTCGTGCAACGACAACCAAAGGCGAGGTGGGAGAACGTCTAGTTCTGTTGATATTCAAACTGAAGAAATACATGGCGTATTCTACGGAGTTTATATACGGAGGGAATCATATTACTAAGTCCGGATGTCGGATGACAGAACATACTGGAGGGTCGGAGGTAAACATGTGCTGGGCATCGCCTTGGAGCTGTGCTCCTAGGCGAGCACTGGTCTCGGAGGTATCTAAGCGAAGAATGGAACGTAAAGGATGAGTAACGAAATGGAGACGTAAGAGAGGTGGTCATAGGGTATTACTGAACTACAAGTCCGAGTGTCGTAAGTACAGAGATAATAGAAATCAAACCGGGGTTGGTACTGGAGTTGGCACCGGATATGGCGGAGTTGCACTTCATGGTTTTCGGGATATGACACCAGCCCCCACCACCATCCCAGTCTAGTGAAGGAAGTAGCCCAGCCAGTCCCTCCCCTTCGCCACCTCCCATTCGCATCGACACCCCCCAGCCTGCCGATATGCCCTCGGAACTTAAAGCTGGCCTCCCTGATGACTTTTCTGGATCCCCCGAGGAAGCCACTCGCTGGATCAAGGCTATGAAAGCCTATTTTTCCATCAATGCTGCTCTCTACCCCGACAACAGCACCAAGGTCCTCACCACCTTGAACCGCATGAGCAAAGGATGAGGAATTCAGTTTTCCAAGTCATGGTTGGACAAGATGTCCAATGCTACCATTCCCCCCGCCGAAAAGACCTTTGATAAGCTTGTCAACGACTTCACCTCCACCTTCTTCCCCTTCGACATCATTACTACTGCCAGGGAACAGCTGGAACGTCTCGAACAAAAGGATCTAAAGAGGATCGGAAGCAATGACGGCTTCCAACAGTATATCACCGACTTCGTCAACTTGGCTTCCAAAGCCAAAATTTCCAATGAAACGGAACTCTGTTGCCTCTTTTCAAAAGGAATCAACCGCCATATTAACCTCCTTATCTACGGAATGGAAAAGGTCCCCAATACCCTGAAAGAACGCATTGAAAAAGCCAAGCAGTTCCACTCACAGCTGGCAACCGCTCAAAGACTCAATCGCTCCCTCCCTTCCTCCACTTACTGCCCCCAGAAAGAAAGAGATCCCATGGCAATGGACATCAACTATGTCCAGTTAACCCCCACTGATAAAGCCCGTCTGATCCAAGAGGGATGTTGCTTCCAGTGTAAGCAAAAGGGCTGTAGATCATCCAACCACCGCGCTGGAGCAGCACCTTCCAGACCCCCTAGAAACCCCAATCGCCCTGTACAGGTCAGAGCCACTGAAACAACCCCTGCACCACCCACCAACCTGGCCAGAAACCCCGAAAATTCCATTTTCGCCTACATTAACTCCCTGAGAGCAAAGGGAGTATCCCATGACCTTATACTAAGGAACCTCCACATTTGCCATGACGATGATTACAAGGAGGAAGAAGAAATTCCTACTACCACTTCTACTTTGGGTTTTTAGCTCGGGAAGAAAAGAAATCGATGTTTTCTTCCCAGTATGTCGCTCCCATGTACACTACCTATACAAACGAATCATCCATGTGTTTACTGATTCATTTGCAATGTGGGAGCAAAGCTAAAGTCGATCTGCTTGCCCTCATCGACAGTGGAGCCACAGGATGCTTGATATCCTGGGAGCAAGTCCACCAAAACTGCCTCCCTCTCTCTCGTCTCCCCCAACCAATCATCGCCCACAATGTTGACGGAACCAAAAACTCTGATGGAACCATACGCTTTGTGACCACCCTGAAGGTATCCCTGCCCAAATCCACCCACCACACCCAGACCTTTTTCGTAACCAACCTAGGGAAAGAGAAAGCAATCCTAGGGCTACCCTGGTTGAAACGAATCAACCCAACTATCAACTGGAGGACAGGACAATGCCTTGTCCCAGACGAACCGGTACTGCCCCCACCCCACTCCCATCTCGACCAATACCTAAACAAGACAACCCTCTCCACTTCCCTTGCCATAACGGCCACAAAAGAAGAAGTATCCCTCCCAGATGCATACAAAGAATTTGCTGATGTCTTTGCTGAACCACCCCCTGGTGAACTACCCCCTTCTCGAGGAGAATGGGATTTCCGCATCAAATTGAACGATGATTTCACCCTGAAAATTGCCAAAATCTACCCCCTAAATCCAGAAGAACGGAAAGCCTGTGAAGAATTCACTTTAGAAAATGTTAAAGCTGGAAAGATTCAACAGTCAACCTCCCCTCAAGCCTCTCCCTTTTTCTTTGTAGCAAAGAAGGATGGGAAGCTCCACCCCTGCCAGGACTACCGCTACCTTAACTCCCATACCGTCTGGAACGCCTACCCTCTTCCTCTCATCTCCGACCTTATCAACGGTTTTAAAAACGCCAGGTACTTCACCAAGTTCGATATCCGATGGGGCTACAACAACGTCCGCATTCACAAGGATGACATCTGGAAGACAGCTTGGGTAAACTCAGAAGGACTCTGGGAGTCCTTAGTCATGTTTTTTGGTTTTGTCAATGCCCCATCTCACTTCCAGGCACTCATGAAGCACATCTTCCAGGATATGATTGCTGAGGGATGGTTAAAGATTTATATGGACGACCTGGGATTTGGCACCAATGACATTCTCCTCCACCAGGAACAAACTCGACGAGTTTTGCAATGACTGAGAGAAGAAAAGATGTACCTCAAATTGTCCAAATGCTCCTTCGACCAGGACCACATGGAATACCTGGGAATGGTTGTTCGTCACAACTCGGTCCACCTCAATCCTATTAAACTTGATGCCATCTCTTCCTGGAAACCCCCTCCAATGTCAAAGGAGTACGATCATTCCTGGGTTTCTGCAACTTCTATTGACGTTTCATACCCAACTTCTCCACCATAGCTTGCCCTCTCATCGATCTTACCAAATCTTCCTCCACTTGGAAGTGGGATAACAATCAGGAAACCGCCTTTCACTCACTCCAGTCAGCCTTCACATCCCAACCGATCCTTTCCATGCCTGATCTAAACAAACCCTTCTCCATTATGACCGACGCTTCCCTTGTAGCCTCCAGTGGAATTCTACTCCAGGCTGACAACAACGGTGACCTCCATCCCTGTGCCTACCTCTCCCAAACCTTCTCCCAAGCCGAACGGAACTACGACATCTACGATCAAGAACTCCTAGCAGTCATCCATGCCCTTACTGCCTGGAAACACTATCTCTGTGGCACTGGACACCCAGTTACCGTCATCACCGATCATAAGAACCTTTCTTACTTCCGCCAACCCCAACACCTCAGTCGACACCAGGCCAGATGGCTCCTTTTCCTCCAGGACTTTGATTTGCAGTTCAAACATGTCCCTGCCTCCCAAGTCACCCCTGCTGACACCCTGTCTCGATTTTCCTACCCTCCCACTGTCACAGATAATACAGACGTTACACTTCTCCCTAATCACCTATTTATCCAAACTCTTGACACCTCCATCGCTTCTAAACTCGCCTCTTCCACCCCCTCCGACCCCTTTGTCCTCTCTGCCTTGCAACGCCTCACTGACTCGGACGCCCCTCTCGCCCGCTCTCACCCTTCTGACTGGTCTTACACTGACAACCAGTTATATTACCAGGGCCGCCTCTACATTCCCGCCCCCCTCCGCCATGACCTTGTCGCCCACCTGCATTCCTCCCCGAGTTCTGGGCACGGTGGCATTTTTCACATCCAAGCCTTAGTGCAACGTGACTACTGGTGGCTGGGCCTTGCCTCCTTTGTTCGCAGGTACGTTCTGGGCTGCCCCACCTGTCAAGCCAACAAGGTCAACACACACCCAACCGTCCCTGCACTGTCCCCCCTTGCCTCCACCGCTACTTGCCCCTTCCAACAGATCTCCCTTGACCTCATCACGGACCTGCCACCTTCCGACAGGTTCAATTCTATTTTGGTCGTGGTAGACCATGGACTCTCGAAGGGGGGTATTTTTATCCCTTGTACCAAAACCATTGATGCAGCAGGCGTTGAAAAACAGTAAACCTGTCTGAAGCGACAGGTGAGGTCAGTAGAAATGAGGGAGGCGCGATACACTCTTCCCAAGGGACTCAGAGTACAAAGGTGAGGTTCTATGCTTTTTAGGACTTAAAACCTACTGATTCCGAGCTGGAACCGGGGGTTCCGACAGCTCAAAAATGTGTTGGAGCGGTATACAACCTTCCCGACAGGTTCAAGAGGTATGGCGGTGATGGACGGCGGCAAACGGCGGCGGAACGGTAGGAACGGCAGCAGCGGTGGTCGTAGACGTTGTCGAGCGTCAGCGAGGTCGTACAAAATAGCGGGAGAGGTAAAAAGATCCATTCTTACGTACATAGGTACACTAGTTTATAGTCCCGGGCATCCCCGAGACTGTGAGATGCGCAAGAAAGAAAGAAAAGAGATTCTAAGTAGATTCCGTCGGATGGATACATGACGGCGACGCTATTCTACAGAGTCCGTGATAGAAATGTGAGACGGAAGCACTTACTGACAGGAACGGGACATCTTGCGGGCTCGGGACGGTCTTCTTCGGCCACGGAACGACAGTTCCATTTGGTTCAACTGGGCAGTACGAGACGGGATGAGACGGGATGAGACAGGATGAGACGGGATGAGACGGGACACGCACGGCAGATGGCAGGACATGTGCGGTACAGAACGATGGGGAGCACTCGTCGTCAGAAGCTAACGAAACGGGGGATTTCAGTACTAGGGAGCTGGTGCTCCCTACAGCGTCGCGGCACTCTTTTTCCGCCACATTTACCCCCGATTCGGACTCCACGACCGAGTCATCTCTGATAGAGGGCCCCAATTTGCCTCAGCCTTCAGCCTAGAACTGGCTAGACTCCTCCAATACGATGTAGCCCTATCTTCCCCTTATCACCCTCAAACGGACGGCCAAACGGAACGTCTCAATCAGGAACTTGAAACGTACCTCCATATCTATTGCCAAGGGTCTCCCACGTCCTGGTCTCAATTCCTCCCTACTGCTGAATTCGCACACAACTCATCCCCCCACTCTTCCACCCACCAATCGCCATTTTACCTCATGATGGGATATGAACCCCACTCATATCCACCCCTGGGAAAAACCTTCCTTCCAGCCCTCGAACAACACATGACCGCCCTGGACGAAGCAAGGAAGGAAGCCCTCGCTGCACATGAGAAAGCATGCCTCATCATGAAGGATAGAGTCCGCTCCAAGTTCGTCCCCTGGAAACAAGGAGACAGAGTCTGGCTTGAGGCCAGAAACCTCCAATTCCCTGGAGCACATCCTAAACTCTCTCAACGACGCCACGGTCCCTTCCCCATAGAAAAAGTCATTTCCCCTCTCGCTTATCGCCTAAAACTTCCCCCAACCTGGAAAATCCACCCTGTCTTCCATGCTTCTCTTCTTTCCTCTTTCAGAACTACCACCGAACATGGGACTCCGTTTCTAGAACCACCCCTGAAGGAGATAGATGGAGATGAAGAATACAAAGTCGAAATGATCCTAGCCCATCATGGATCACGTCGAAAAAGACAATTTTTGGTTAGATGGAAGGGATATTCGTCGGCTGAAGACACCTGGGAACACGCAGACAACATGAAACATTCCCAGGACCTTCTCGATACCTATAAGTCCAACCATCCCTTGGAATTCCCCCCACCGCTCTCCTCCTTCAACTAACAACATGTCGTCTCTGTCTTCCTACGTATCTTCCCCCTCTGCCTCCCCGGAACCCCACCCATCTTCCCTGCCTTTTGATACCCCCCTCCTACCTATCCCCGAAGATTTTCCCATCCACCTCAACTGCCTGCCGGTTGACCGGCTTCGTATCATTCTCGCCACTGTTTTAGAAAGCCCTACACTCACTTTCACCCTAGAACAGTCCACAGTGTTCCCAGGAACCACTCTCCTCCCCCCTCTGGCCAATGTCTACCGATCCATCGCCCTCAGCCATTTCCACCTTGCAAACTTCCCCCTAGCAGAACCACGCTCTCAAGCATACAATTCTCTGACTCAAGGGATGGTGGAATCAAGCAATCTGGTCCTGGATCTCTTGGCAGCAGAAGGACTAGGTACCCTACTGGATTTCCTTCCCCCCAATCTCCTTTGCCCCCATCTCCGCCCCATCCTTGAACTTCTCTCTGGTCCCAACCTCCGTTACTACCTCCGCCCCCCATCCTACCATCGAGACCCCATCCCTCGAGGTACTACCATCTCCCTGGCAGATCGCCTCTCCTCCCCACTCCTCCTCCCATCAGACATCCAAGAAGCTGAACGACAGCAGTTCTTTCAGGACAGGCGGCGCTCATCTCCCTTCGCAAGCGTTCGCACCAACTGGAGGGGACTTCCTCGCACCCAGGCCATCCCTTCTTCCCCATTTATCGACAATGAGGCTGTGCCTCTCCCTGTTCACTCACCTTCGCCTTCCCCCCTCATTACAGGTCCCCCTGATAGGATGTGCTTTGTTTGCGGAGCCTCGGACCACTGGAGGATATACTGCCCCAGGTATCGTTGCCCCTATTGCAACAACTTATCTCCTGGTCACGCCCAAGCATCCTGCCCCAATCGTCACTGTAACCATTGCGACCGCCTAGGCCACATTGTGGCGAACTGCCCTTTTTGGGAGACGACCTCCCCCCTTGAAGTGAATGTGCCGGTATCCGGAGAGGAGGACGCTTGGAACGAGAGGTATGATGGAGACTCTACCTCTGATTGGTTTGAACAGGATGGTGAGCAGTGAGAAGAAGGGGATAGGCGGGCTGCCGGCGCAGCCAGAAATTAGAAAGATGCGTCGGAAGTGGTACCTCCGCCTTAGTGAGGGGGTAATGTTACATTTTCTCTGCTTGTTCTTCTTTCCTTTCCTCCCTTTATGCTTATATGTACATCTGTTGGTCCTAGGGCTCATTCTTGTCCTCCTCAAAGCCTTATGGTATACCCTTATCCGTGTTCTTTGTCTAACGCTCTCGCTTTTCCTTCTCATCGCATGGCATCTTTGCTGTGCAGTTTCCTAGTTACCATTTCGTTCTATCAGAATGTTCTAATGCTGCAGACACTGCCCCAACAGTTCTTATTGTTTACAATGATTCTCCGCAGCATCTTCTTTTGTTATCTCGTCTCACACTAGCCCTAAAGTACACAGGATGTATTTAAGGACCACAGATTAGCTTGGGGAATCCCCAGCTAAATCTGCGCAATCATACGTAGTGTCTTAGCATTCTTTGAGCAATTGGCCCACAATCTCTCTTAGTATCCCTTCTGAGGCAAAACGACGTTAGCTCTACGTTAGTGAGCAACTGTGAACGTGTAGACTTCGCATTGCTTTGCCTTATAGCTTGCACTACGTCGTACCTAGTGTAACAGCCTTCTGATGACATGATGAAGTATGGTGCTGCTATCTGTTACGCTAGGTACGACGTAGTGCAAGCTGTAAGGCGAAGCAATACGAAGTCTACATGTTCACAGTTGCTCACTAACGTAGAGCTAACGTCGTTTGCCTCGGAAGGAATACTAAGAGAGATTGCGGGCCAATCGCTCAAAGAATGCTAAAGCACTACATATGATTGCGCAGATTTAGCTGGGGACTTCCCAAGCTAACCTGTTAGTCCTTATATACATCCTGTGTACTTTAGGGCTAGTGTGGGACTGGGATAAATAAGGAGAGTGCTGCGGAGAAGCATCGGAAAGAATAGTAACCGTTGGGGTGGTGTCCGCAGCATCAGAAGGTTCTAGAAAGAAGAGGTAGTAGCTAAGGAATGACACCGCTTAGGTGCCAGCTGATGAGAAGGAAGAATGAAAGGGAGATACATAGAACACGGATAAGGGTGAACCATAGAGCTTGGAGGATGAGGAGGACGAGCCCTAGGATGGATAAGTGTACATACAAGCGTAAGGGAAACCAAGGGAAGAACCATAGGCGAAGAAAATGTAACATTACCCCTTCACTAAGGCGGAGGTACCATTTCTGATGCATCCTTCTAATTTCCGGGTGCACTGGCAGCCCTTCGATCTCCTTCCTCCCTTTGTTCTCCATCCTGTTCAAACCAATCAGAGGTGGAGTCCCCGTCGTACCTCTCATTCCAGGCATCCTCCTCTCCTGATACCGGCGCATTCACTTCAAGGGGGGAGGTCGTCTTCCGAAAAGGACAGTTTGCCACAATATGACCTAGGCAATCACAGTGGTTACAATGACGATTGGGGCAGGAGGCCTGGGAATGACCAGGGGATAGGTGGGCGCAATAGGGGCATTGATATTGGGGGCAGTAGATCCTCCAGTGGTCTGAGGCGCCACAAATAAAGCACGTCCGATCAGGGGGACCTGTAACCTGGGGGGAAGGTGAAGGCAGGTGAACAGGGAGAGGCGAAGCCTCGTTGTCGATAGAGGGGGATGAGGGAATGGTTTGGGTGCGAGGTAATCCCCTCCAGTTGGTGCGGACGCTTGTGAAGGGGGATGAGCGCCGCCTGTCCTGAAAGAACAGTTGTTGTTCGGCTTCCTGGACGTCAGATGGGAGGAGGGGTGGAGAAGATAATCAATCAGCTAGTGAGATAGAAGTACCACGAGGAATAGGGTCTCGATGGTAACTGGGGGGGCGGAGGTAGTAACGAAGATTGGGGCCAGAGAGGAGGCTAAGAATGGGGCGGATATGGGGGCGAAGAAGGTTGGGGGGGAGGAAGTCTAGGAGCGTACCCAGGCCCTCAGCTGCCAGTAGGTCTAGAACCAAGTTGCTGGATTCTACTAGTCCCTGGGTGAGCGAGTCATATGCTTGGGAACGCGGTTCCTGAAGGGGGAAATTGGAAAGGAGGAAGCGGTTGAGTGCCATGGATCGGTAGACATTGGCGAGGGGGGGTAGTATGGTGGTTCCTGGAAAAACTGTGGACTGTTCCAGAGCGAAAGTGAGTGTGGGGCTTTCTAGAATGGTAGCAAGAATAATACGGAGCCGGTTGACCAGCAGGCAGTTGAGATGAATAGGGAAGTCTTCGGGGATGGGTAGGATGGGTGAATCATCAGGCAGGGGGGAGGAGCGGGCGTCAGGGGAGGCAGAGGGGGAGGAGATGTAGGAGGATAAGGACGACATGTTGTTAGGTGAAGGTGGGAGGCGACAATGGGGGGAATTCCAGGGGGTGGTCAGCTTTATAGGCATCGAGGAGTTCCTGGGAATGTTCCAAGTTGTCTTCGTGTTCCCAGGTGTCTTCAGCCGATGAATATCCCTTCCATCTTACCAGAAATTGTCTTCTTCAGCGTGATCCGCGATGGGCTAGGATCATTTCAATTTCATATTCTTCATCTCCGTCTATATCCTCCGGGGGTGGTTTGAGAAACGGTGTTCCATGTTCGGTGGTAGTTCGGAAAGAGGAAAGAAGGGAAGCATGGAAGACTGGGTGAATCTTCCAGGTTGGGGGGAGTTTCAGGCGGTAAGCGAGAGGGGAGATGACTCTTTCTATGGAAAAGGGGCCGTGGCGATGTTGGGAGAGTTTAGGATGAGCACCGGGGAATCGGAGATTTCGGGCTTCAAGCCAGACCTTGTCTCCTTGTTTCCATGGGATGAACTTGGAGCGGACTCTATCCTTCATGATGAGGCAAGCTTTCTCATGCGCAGCGAGGGCTTCCTTCCTAGCTTCTTCCAGGGCGGTCATACGTTGTTCGAGGGCAGGGAGGAAGGTTTTGCCCAGGGGTGGGTATGAACGGGGTTCATATCCCATCATGAGGTACATAGAATGGCGATTGGTGGGTGGATGAATGGGGGAGTGAGTTGTGTGTGAATTCGGCAGTAGGGAGGAATTGAGACCAAGACGTGGGAGAACCTTGGCAGTAGATACGAAGGTACATTTCAAGTTCCTGATTGAGACGCTCAGTTTGGCCATTGGTTTGAGGGTGGTAGGGCGAGGATAGTGCTACGTCATAGTGGAGGAGTCTGGCCAGTTCCAGGCTGAAGGCAGATGCGAATTGGGGTCCTCTGTCGGAGATGACTCGGTCATGAAGTCCAAATCTGGGGTAAATGTGGTGGAAAAAGAGTGCTGCGACACCTGTGGCATCAACGGTTTTGGTACAAGGGATAAAAATACCCCCCTTTGAGAGTCCATGGTCAACCACGACCAAAATAGAATCAAACCCATCGGACGGGGGCAGGTCGGTGATGAGGTCAAGGGAGATCTGTTGGAAAGGGCGGGTGGCAGAGGAGGAGAGGGGGGATAGTGCAGGGACGGTCGGATGAGTGTTGACTTTGTTGGCCTGACAGGTGGGGCAGCCCAGAACATACTTGTGAACAAAGGAGGCTAGTCCCGGCCACCAATAGTCACGCTGTACCAAGGCTTGAGTGCGAAAAATGCCACCATGTCTGGAACTTGGGGAGGAGTGGAGGTGGGCAACAAGATCATGGCGGATGGGGGCAGGGATATAGAGGCAGCCATGGTAATACAGCTGGTTGTCGGTGTAAGACCAGTCAGAGGGGTGTGAGCGAGCCAGAGATACATCTGAGTCGGCGAGGCGTTGCAAAGTGGTGAGGACAAAGGGATCGGAGGGAGTGGAGGCGGCAAGTTTGGAGGCAATGGAAGCGTCAAGGGTTCACACAAACAAGTGGTTGGGGAGGAGGGTGACGTTCTCATTATCAGTGATGGTTGGGGGGTAGGAGAACCGTGACAGGGTATCAGCTGGGGTGACTTGGGAGGCAGGGATGTGTTTGAACAGCAGATCAAAGTCTTGGAGGAAAAGGAGCCATCTGGCCTGGCGTCGGCTTAGGTGTTGGGGTTGGCGGAAGTAAGAGAGGTTTTTATGATCAGTAATGACTGTGACGGGATGTCCGGTGCCTCGAAGATAATGTTTCCAGGCAGTAAGGGCATGGATGACCACTAGGAGCTCCCGATCGTAGATGTCATAGTTTCGTTCAGCTTGGGAGAAGGTCTGGGAGAGGTAGGCACAGGGATGAAGATCACCGTTGTCATCAGTTTGGAGTAGGATTCCTCCAGAAGCTACAAGGGAGGCGTCGGTCATGATGGCGAAGGGTTTGTTCAGATCGGGCATAGAAAGGACGGGTTGGGATGTGAAGGCCAACTGGAGTGAGTGAAAGGCTGTTTCCTGATCGTTATCCCACTTCCAAGCGGTGGAGGATTTGGTAAGGTCAATAAGGGGGCGAGCGATGGTGGAGAAGTTGGGTATGAATCGTCTGTAGAAGTTACAGAAGCCTAGGAATGATCTTACTCCTTTGACGTTAGAAAGGGGTTTCCAGGAGGAGATGGTGTCGAGTTTAATAGGATCAAGATGGACCGAGTTGTGGCGAACTACCATGCCCAAGTATTCCATGTGATCTTGGTCGAAGGAGCACTTGGATAGTTTGAGGTACATCTTCTCCTCTCTAAGTCGTTGTAAAACTTGTCGAGTTCGTTCTTGGTGTAGGAGGAGATCGTCAGTTCCAAACCCTAGATTGTCCATATAAATCTTCAGCCATCCTTCTGCAATCATGTCTCGGAAGATATGTTTCATGAGGGCTTGGAAGTGAGATGGGGCGTTAACAAAACCAAAGAACATAACTAGCGACTCCCAAAGTCCTTCTGAGTTTACCCAGGCTGTCTTCCAGATGTCGTCCTCATGAATGCGGACGTTGTTGTAGCCCCATCTGATGTCGAACTTGGTCAAGTACCTGGCATTTTTAAAACCATCAATAAGGTCGGAGATGAGAGGAAGGGGGTAAGCATTTCGGATGGTGTGGGAGTTGAGGTAACGATAATCCTGGCAGGGGCAGAGTTGCCCATCCTTCTTTGCTACAAAGAAAAAGGGGGAGGCTTGGGGGGAGGTCGACTGTCAAATCTTTCCAGCTTTGACATTTTCTAAGGTGAATTCTTCACAGGCCTTCCGTTCTTCTGGGTTGAGGGGGTAGATTTTGGCGATTTTCGGGGTAAAGTCTTTGTTCAATTTGATGTGGAAATCCCATTCTCCTCGAGAAGGGGGTAGTTCGCCAGGGGGTGGTTCGTCAAAGACATCAGCAAATTCTTTATATGCATCAGGGAGGGATACTTCTTCTTTTGTGGCCGTTATGGCGAGGGAGGTGGAGAGGGTTGTTTTGTTCAGGTATTGGTCAAGATGGGAGGGGGGTGGAGGCGGTACCGGTTCGTCTGGGACAAGGCATTGCCCCGTCCTCCAATTAATAGTTGGGTTGATTTGTTTCAGCCAAGGTAGCCCTAGGATTGCTTTTTCTTTTCCTAGGTTGGTTACGAAAAAGGTTTGGGTGTGATGGGTGGATTCGGGCAGGGATACCTTCAAGGTGGTCACAAAGTGTATGGTTCCATCAGAGTTTTTGGTTTCGTCGACATTGTGGGCGATGATTGGTTGGGGGAGACAAGAGAGAGGGAGGCGGTTTCGGCGGACTTGCTCCCAGGATATAAAACATCCTGTGGCTCCACTGTCGATGAGGGCATGGAGATTGACTTTAGCTTTGCTCCCACATTGCAAACGAATAGGCAAGCACATAGATGATTCGTTTGTATAAGTAGTGTACATGGGAGCGACATACTGGGAAGAAAACGTCAATTACTTTTCTTCCCGAGCTAAAAATCCGAAGTGGGGGTGGTGGTAGGGGTTTCCTCTCTCTCCTTGTAGTCGTCGTCATGGCAGATGCGGAGATTCCTCAGAATGAGGTCATGAGATACTCCCTTTGCTCTAAGGGAGTTGACGTAGGCGAAAATGGAGTTGTCAGGGTTTCTGACCGGGTTGGTGGGCAGGGCAGGGGTTGTTTCGGTGACTCTTACTTGTACTGGGCGGTTAGGATTTCTAGGGGGTCTGGGAGGCATTGCTCCGGCATGGTGGTTGGATGATCTACAGCCCTTTTGCTTACACTGGAAGCAACGTCCCTCTCGGATCAAACGGGCTTTGTCTGTAGGAGTCAACTGGACATAGTCGATGTCCATTGCCATAGGATCTCTTTCTTTCTGGGGGCGGTAGGAGGTGGAAGGGAGGGAGCGGTTAAGTCCTTGAGCTGTCGCCAGCTGGGAGTGGAACTGCTTGGCTTTTTTGATGCGTTCCTTCAGGGTATTGGGGACTTTCTCCATTCCATAGATGAGGAGGTTAAGTTTGTGGTTAATTCCTTTTGAGAAGAGGCGACAGAGTTCTGTTTCGTCGGAGATTTTGGCTTTAGAAGCCAAGTTGACGAAATCGGTGATGTACTGTTGGAAGCCGTCATCGCTTCTGATCCTCTTTAGATCCTTTTGTTCCAGTCGTTC
This sequence comes from Tylopilus vinaceipallidus, assembly GCA_038089215.1. Lineage (NCBI taxonomy): Eukaryota > Fungi > Basidiomycota > Agaricomycetes > Boletales > Boletaceae > Tylopilus > Tylopilus vinaceipallidus. The sequence continues at coordinate 17,836 of JBBPKK010000452.1, forward strand.
CAGCTGTTCCCTAGCAGTTGTGATGATATCAAAGGGGAAGAAGGTGGAGGTGAAATCGTCGATAAGCTTGTCAAAGGTCTTTTCGGTAGGGGGGATGGTAGTGTCAGACATCTTGTCCAACCATGACTCAGAAAACTGAATTCCTCGTCCTTTGCTCATGCAGTTCAAGGTGGTAAGGACCTTGGTGCTGTCGTTGGGGTAGAGGGCAGCGTTTATGGAAAAGTAGGCTTTCATAGCCTTGATCCAGCAAGTGGCTTCCTCGGGGGATCCTGAAAAGTCATCGGGGAGACCAGCTTTAAGTTCCGAAGGCATTTCGGTGAGCTGGGGAGTGTCGATGCGGATGGGAGGTGGTGAAGGGGATGGGCTGTCGGAGCTGCTGCCTTCACTGGACTCAGGTGGTGGTGGGGGCTGGCTGGTGAGCTGAAGCACACGGGCAAGGCGTTCTGTATTCAAGAATGACTCTGCTGGGGCTGGTACCGCACGCGGTTGTTGTATAGGTTTGTAGGTAACTCCCCTTTCAGCAGGTGGGAGGTTTGGGCGATATCTGGGGTCTGCAGGAGGAGCAGCTGTCCTGGAGGATCCTGCTATGCGTCGAGGAGGCCGTCTTTCAGGTGATGGAGAGTCTCGACTTCTCTGGGAAGTAATGGTGATGGGGGTGGTCGCTTCCTAGACAGGAAGACAATGGGGAGAGCTAAATCTTTTGTTACGCTAGGTACGACGTAGTGCAAGCTGTAAGGCGAAGCAATACGAAGTCTACACGTTCACAGTTGCTCACTAACGTAGAGCTAACATTGTTTGCCTCGGAAGGAATACTAAGAGAGATTGCAGGCCAATCGCTCAAAGAATGCTAAAGCACTACGTATGATTGCGCAGATTTAGCTGGGGACTTCCCAAGCTAACCTGTTAGTCCTTATATACATCCTGTGTACTTTAGGGCTAGTGTGGGACTGGGATAAATAAGGAGAGTGCTGTGGAGAAGCATCGGAAAGAATAGTAACCGTCGGGGCGGTGTCCGCAGCATCAGAAGGTTCTAGAAAGAAGAGGTAGTAGCTAAGGAATGACACTGCTTAGGTGCCAGCTGATGAGAAGGAAGAATGAAAGGGAGATACATAGAACATGGATAAGGGTGAACCATAGAGCTCGGAGGATGAGGAGGACGAGCCCTAGGATGGATAAGTGTACATACAAGCGTAAGGGAAACCAAGGGAAGAACCATAGGCGAAGAAAATGTAACACTATCAAGGTCAGAGTAGACTATCTATGGGATGATGAGCTGGATCCAGATGACAAACAAATAATATGTGGTGTATACAAGATTTCTACAGGTTTGTATCTACTTTGTGTTTAAGAATTCTTACTGAACATTCATCCAGGTCAGCACAATCCTACCGAAGGGGAACAAACTGCCGACATCTCATGGTGGCCTAAGCAATCAACATGGGAGGCGTCTGGGCTCGATGTTGGTTACTGGTCCACAGATGATGAGTGGTGGTTCCAGAGGCATCTCAAGACTATCCACAACTACTCTGGCACTGGTCCTGCTTCCTGCTATTCAGCTACCGAATGGTGGACCAAACTAAAGTACAACAGAGCGGACCGAGTTGCAGCTCGTGTGAGGAAGGAAGCTGAGTGATGGTTATCCAATAATTTGTAGTTTACTCCCATTTGTTGCCTGAGCACGAATAAATCTTATTCATTTCAAAAAATTGGCTTGGCGATCTCAGAATGAGTATGTCTGGATTAGTACACAGCACAGCACGCAGACGAGGCTGGAGAGACTGTAAAGAGAGGCACTGCCCACGGTATACTGCAGGCCCTGACCTCTCCTATTTGTTGACACTTAAGTTATTTCATTATATTAATTCCAGTTACATGTAGAATATCGTGAGGTGGAATGTGATGTTGTAGTCCCTAGTACCCCATGCTTGCCCACCGTACCAGCCACTCACTGCCCATTTAGTACCCCCTGTTTGGGTGATGAAGGCCTGATCATCACCCAATTACTTTTTTTGATGTAAAAATATCATATTTTTAAATGACATTTAAACAGACTTATATTTTATATTTCATGCTGAGAAAAATGTTGACTAAAATAGTTATTTAATTTAACATTTTCATGGCTCTGAAATTTCACATGTTGAGTAACAAAAAAGATGTAATGTCTATTTTGAATTTTGCGTTAACTTTTCTGTTTTCATAAATTCAATATTTTCTTTTCTATTTTCATAAACACAATAGGATAGACAAAAGTAGTCATTTTTCTCAGCATTTTTACAATGCCAGACGTTCCAAATTTTGATAATGAGAAAATGTGAATAAGAAAATTTCATACAACTATTTGTCATTTTCATTGTACTATAATTGCCTAAAAAATGTCGTTATCCCTGGTGTGTATGTAGTGCTAGGAAAGAGGTGCCCATAAAAGGGCATGCATGTGGAATAACTAAATTTAGATTAGATAGATAAGTATGCTGTGCTGTATGAATGGACAACAGTTTGTGTTCATAAAGGGGCATGCATGTGGCATAAGTGAAATAGGCATATAAAACATCAGAAAGCAATATGACATAGCTGAAAGAGGCAAAAAAAGCAAGGGGAGTGAAGAAAAGCAAACATAGTGAGATATCCCACCATTGGCAAAAAAGTGAGATTGTCAAAAGAGGTGTTGGAAAGGTGTCACACATTGTTCAAAGCTCAAGGGCAGTCACAAGTTAGCAGATAATATTTTAGATATCAAAATATATAACTGCTTACCAAATCTGATGATCAGTTGTACAGAAGCTAAGATAAGCTTTCAGAAATAGAAAACAGAAAAGTACTGCAACAAACTGTTATTAAACCAATATGATATCATGATATATAATATATAACTACTTACCAAAGTCTGACAATTAGAGTGAACAAAGGCTGAGATAGACTCTCTGGATCAGAAAATCTAAATAAACAGAGATTTATTCACATAATAAAAAACCACAATTACCAATAGAAAATATAAAAACTCACAGATTTCAATTTCAATAATCAAAGATGCTGGAATCTATTTTTCATTTGAAAATATAAGAGGGCATACATACAATACAATCAAGAAAAGAGGTACAAACCTAGCAGAAAACAAACAGATATTGGATTGGATTAAATTGTTATCAGAACATCATCAATTTAAAATATTTGAACACTCACCCAACTCAGGGTTGCTTGAATACACTTGAATATGTTCTGTATATCAAAAAACATGAATAGGATGCATATATGAAGCTACAAACACTCATACCTTGATAGTGTCTTATCTGTTTTCATATCAAGGACACACTATGAATTTTTGATGTTTTTAAGATGAGAATTGTACAAATGACTCATGGAGTGGTTTTAGACTGATATGAAACCCATTGTAATTTTTTGAAGATTTTTATGAATTTTTCTAGAATTTATTGAAATCAGGACACTATGGGGGGTGGAAAGGCTGATGATGTGGGCTCTACTTGACACATAGGTGATGCTCCTTATGCTTACATTATCATGCTATGTGTGAACATCCATAATAATAAGCTCACTCATAAAAGGGCATACATGTGGGATAACCAAAATAAGTGAAACAAGTGATACAATATGAGAAAAGCAATTGAAAGAGCTGAAAGAGCTGAAAGTAGTGAGAAATAGGCCAGTATGTGAAAGATGTGAGATTGTTGAAAAATGCATCAGGAATTGGGCAGGTCATTGACTGCTATGAGGGAGGGAGGGAGTTTCATCACATATCAGCCACCAATATCTTAGATTTTTCACTAACAAAGGCTATGACCCCAATATGTCTGTCCACCCCAAGTGTGACCTCACCTCCACTTGAGCCTGGGAGTACTCCATTGACCTCAATTCCCTTCACAATTTCCTCCAAGAAGAGATAGTCACAGTTCAGCAGTGCTACCAAGGTTCCACAGATACTAAACGAACTCTAGCACTGGACTTCAAGGTTGGTGACCAAGTTTTCATGAAAGCCAAGTACTTCTGGTTTACACAACCATCAAAAAAGCTATCTGAGAAGAACTTGGGACCATATGAAATCATTGCACAAGCCAGCTCTCTCTCTTTTATGCTGACTTTCAGAGAGCATGAAGTCCATTCACCCAGTTTTTCACATCTCTTAATTAGAATCTGCCACCACCAATACCACTCCCAATTGCACACAACCACCTCTGCCTCTGGTTAAAGTTGATGGTGAACCAGAGTATGAGATCTCCAAAATCTTAAACTCAAAAATAGATAGACAGAAGAAACTGCAAGCTGCTCTACTTAGTTCAGTGGTCCAGATATGAAGGTACTGATAAAGAGACCAGTTGGTTGCTGGCCACAGAACTTGGCCATGCATCTGAACTAGTTGAGGAATTCCATTTATGGTATCTGGCTAAGCCTGGCCTCCACTCTGATTAACTCTGGACTTTTATTTTACAAAACAATGCAAATATTCCCAGTATTTACTATTTTTCTGCCTCCTTTTCACCTTCTCTATTTTTATCCTCCTTCTCATCTCTGCCCTCCAAATCCCTGTATCCCTCACACTTTGCCTTGACCTCCTGGCACTCCATGCATGAGGTGGATCTGCCAGTCCCTGGCATGCAGTCCAGTCCATGGTCTTCACACCTCCAACATGCTGCTGACTCACTCACCTTTGCCTTGTTCTTTCTGAAGCTCATTGCCCTGCACTTCTGCTCCACCTGCACTGTCTCCACCCACTTCTTCACTGCTGCCTCAGCCTCTGCCCACCTTTTTGCCACTCCAATCTTTTCTGCCCTCACCTGCATGGCCTCCTCCTTGGATTTCTTCTTGGCAGCCTCCTCCACCTTCCTCTGCTTCTTTGCCTCTTTCTTTGCATTCATGTATCTCCTCCACTCTGCTGCCTTGGCATTCCACAGTGTGTTGTCATCATTGACATGCTCTGTGAGGTGCACATCATCTCATGTCTTGATGTCAGAGTAGGTGGACATGGGAGGTGGTAGTGGTGGGTGATGAAGAAAATTTTCTGGCTAAGGCTTTGATTTATATAATCCACATGTTCCACACTTGGCTAATTCAACTCTGACCAGGTCAACAAAGTCATGTGAGTCAAAGCAGCCTTCAAGAGTTCAGGCCTAAGAGGGGGATACTGTCATATCCTGAAATCTACCAAGTGCAACTCTGACATAACCAGTACTAACTCTGGTACCAACCCCAGTTTGATTTCTGTTATCTATGTACTTACAATACTCAGACTTGTAGTTTAGTAATTCCATATGACCCTCTCTCTTATGTTCTATTCTATTACTTATTCCTTATATTTCATTCTTCAGTTAGATACCTCTGAGACCAGTGCTCACATAGGAGCACAGCTCTAAAGTGATGCAGCAGCACTTGTTTACCTCCAACCCTCCAGTATGTTCTGTCATTTGACATCTGGACTTAGTAATACATTTTCCCTCCATATATAAACTCTGTAAAATACACCATGTATTTCTTCAGTTTGAATATCAACAGAACTTGATGTTCTCCCACCTTGACTCTGGTTGTTATTGCACAACTACCAACTTCAGCCTCCAGCCTCTTTGCAAATCCAGGACCAAGTCAAAGCAAGGGCATGTTAGAAATACAAGCATGCATGGAGCCATGATTGTGACTGGCTCGAGCAACCACCAGTGCACACATGGGGTGGCATGCTACATTTCTGATATATGCCACATCATATGGCTCTTTTATTGCTAATATTGCATATATATTTTCTCTCTTATTCCTGTGTTATTGCTAATTACTATACATCTTTACCATATATGTATAAGACATTTGCTTTGCCTGAAAGCACCTCAGTCCATTGTACTGAATGCAACTGAGGTGAGATAGCTATACTTTCTATTACCTACTTATTGCTGATTCATATCCTAGCTCCCATGCTAGGTAAATATACTTGCAGTGAGCAACAAAACTGTTGCAATGCCTAACCTCAATCTGGTGCGCAAAGCGCACCACAATTATATGTGAGAATTTCGCTTATCTTTGGTGATATCAAATATAGTAGTCACTCTTGGCTACAAATCATTCCCTTATATCATGTGATTTAAATCACAGCCACATGAGATATACTCCAATTAATCAAGAGTACTCATTGCAATGGTTTTGTTGCTGACATGGAAATATATGAAATTGACATATTTTAAAGGGCTTTTACATAATACATTGGTCATGTGATGTACATAAATACTCCAATGATACAAACAAATTAAAATATCACTTCTCTTTTCACTACCACCATCATGAAATCCCTTTCTACTGAGCAAATCACCCATATC
>JBBPKK010000453.1:0-24100 GCA_038089215.1 Tylopilus vinaceipallidus
CACCACCATCACCACCACCATCACCACCACCACCACCATCACCATCACCACCACCACCACCATATTATGTTTCTCCTGGTGGCAGGCCATATGCTGAGCCAGTTCAGCCACATTAACTGGGTCTTATGAACATCCAATGTTCAAAATGTCATGCTCTTCACTTTCTTTGTGAAAAGTTAGTCAACTCCTCTAATCATCATCCTTGCTTTGGGACTTGCTGCCTCCAAGGTCAAGTTAATCTTCCTCTAGTTCACCCCTGGCCATGTTCATTGCAAGACCTTTTTGATGATCCTCAGAATTCAACTGGTTTTAAGAAGAAAATTCGTCAATACAACAATGCCTTGGCCTTTACATCCTTGGGAACTCAAATTGATGATCATGTCATTCAAGGAACTGGTCCAAGATCCTTTCATGTACATGGTGCACTCCATCATCTCACTGGTGCACTTTTGCCTCCCCCTGGCCTTTCTCCATGCTTTGCCCAGCTTTACATTTATGACCCTCAAGAGGCTACTAATAGGCATATTCAGGCAAATCAAAATTTGAACCTCAATCCTGGTGTTCTATTGGACTTGCACACTACAATCAGACAGGTCAACCCATATGCTTAGTTATATGTTCAAGCTTATGATATTATGAGGGTCAGTACAATCCTTTTTTCTACATCCATTTTAATCACAATTATTGTAGAACAAGCCTGAAACAGAGCAAGCCAATGTGGCAATGAGAATATATCTCTAGCCTGGTACTGATCAAAGGCATTACAATCTTCCTACTGTGGATGAGATAGCTGCCATCATTCCTGGTGATGGTTCTTGCAATGTTAGAGTTGACCGTGATGTTATCTTGCATTTGCAAGGTGGTAGCCTTAGATGCATCTCCAATCTCAATCCTCTCTATCTTCCTCTTCATTATGTTCTTCTCTTTCCACTTGGAGAGGAAGGTTGGCACTTGCAAATTCCACTCCAGAATAATGGTGGTAATCCACATCGCTCCAAAAAAGTTACTCAGCTTCTTTGGTATGCCTTCAAGCTTCATATCTGTCCATCACACATAGAACCACAAAATATTTTCAAAGGTGGTAGGCTTTTTCAGCAGCTTATATGTGATGCATGGGCATTCATCGATCAATGCAACCTTACTTGGATCATGAATAACCAAAGGAGAATTAGAGCTGAGCTTTATCAGGGTTTGCAGGATCGTTTGCTTCAGGATGTCAATCAGGATATGGCTCAAGTTGGTCGTGTTATCTTGCCTTCTACTTGTTACAGGATGATACTTTTTCACTACCAAAGTTGCTACACTTTGACTAGTGTCACCTCGCCCTACACTTTACTACCAACTTTGCTACACTCTTAACCTACAGTAATGTCACCTCGCCCTATACTTTACTACCAACTTTGCTACACTCCTAACCTAATGTTGCTTATCCTACACTTCACTACCAACTATGGTACACTCTTATCCTAATGTCCACCATACATCTTTGTATAGGTTACCACCCCAGATCTCTAGATGGGATCTCTCCATTCTACATGCATGATATGCATGTTCTTCCATATGAACTCTAGCCTCCTAGAGGCTATGCCTTCCATTCTACCACACCATGCTGCACCAAACATATTTCACATCTTTGTTGGATATTCAACTACCCCCTCATGTTTTCCTCCTGTTACTCATTTCCCTCCATTCTGATGCTTCCATTCCACTACCAGGCTGTGCCAGGCAGTGTCCCCTTTGCCCTCCTCATGTACAATCTCTAGATTAGAGTACAATAGGTACAAACATGTAGAATAGTATATAAAGCCTGAATGCAAGCCAGGGAACCTAGTCTGGTTCTCCTGGGTTTTTCCCCTCGAGCTTAGCACACCAACTCAGTCCCCCCATGGTCTAGTAGGTTTAGTGAATAGCCTAAGAACAAGAGCTCAAGGGTTGTTTCAAGTTGTATTCAGTGAGGGAGGGGACAAGGGTACCATCCCTTCGAGGGATGATGTGAGTGGTTGTCAACCAGGAAATGGAGTGGTTGACTGAGTCATGGTGTTTGAGTCCTGTTTTGAACTTTTTGATGAAGTCATCCCAGGATCCCATGGAGATAACACCTCCTTTGATGGCAGAGGTTCTAAAGTTGGATGCCCAGGAAGCGGCAGCTCCCTTGGTCATGAACAAGAGGGCGTAAGCAATCTTCTTGGCATCAGTGTTGTAAACAGATGCATTGACACAGAGATAGAAGACAACGGAGTTGAGCCATTGCCTTGCCCTGGCGAAGTTGCCATTGAAGTGTTCGGGGATGCCAAGACGGAGTTCCATGGGTTTCAAAGACATGGGTGTAGGGGGTGTGAATACCAGGGTTCTGGTGGGAAATGGGAATGGGTTGTTTCATTGGACTGGGGTGGGGGACGGGGGTGTCTGGGTTTGAGGGATGGAAGCATGGGTGGAGAAGTTGTGCACAAGGTCTTGGTCTAAGGATCTTTCCTCCAGTGATGTGAAAGGGAGGTTGAGTTCCAAGGGGTGGGAATCAGAAGAAGATTCTTCTGTGTCTGAGGAGTCTTCGATGGAGTCAAAGACAATTGAGGGTTGCTGAGCATGGCGAGCGCCCCAGCAGGGGTCTAAGGGGGGTTTCTGAGTAATGGTGACAGCCTACTGAATAGTAGCCAGTCAGGGAAGAGACTTGTTCTTTTGTTACAACCAGCCTGGGTAGGGATAGGCATAGCCCTTGTTGGGTCAAGGGGTTGAGGCAATATGAGAACACAAGGGGACTCCTTGTGGGCTAAGTAGACACTAGTGGCGAGCTAGGTCAAGTTCGAGCGGTTCAGAGGACTAGCTGGCACTTAACTGTGGCCAGGGGACATGTCAAGAGGAGTGTATTCCACAAGGGAATTGAAGGTACAATGTAACTAAGAGGAAGTACAAGGGAGAACAAGTCTGAGGAGTATCTGTGGTATTGAAGAGTTTATATACTCGAGGGGACTGCTTTAGGGCAAGTGTGAGAAATGGGGGAAGTGATGATGAGGCAAGTGAGCAATAAAGGTGATTGGTCAGAGATAAGGGTGAGTCATCGCACTTTAGGGTAGACATGGAAATGGGGTGAGTCATCACAGAAGAAAAAGAAAAGATAGTCTGAGGTGAGAGTTGAACCAGTGCATAGTAGTACATAGACAAGAGAATTGTAACAAAATCCCTTGTGGTGTCAACATTCAATCCAAGCCAGGCAGCATGCAACATCTGCCACTCCTGCTTCAGAAGGTACTCAAATATGGCCAATACGGAAGTTCGTGAACAAGGTACATGATTATATTTGTCTCTATAATTATCTTCATGCTAATCATCCTTGTACTATTGTGGTGGTATAAGTTCGATGTTGGCAATGGGTGAGTAACACTCTCCTCCATGTGTTCCATTGACCTTGCAGTATCCACAGCATCTAACCATACAGGTAAGCCTGCTATAGTTCATCAAACTATGGTAGGCAAGTATCATGAGTCAAGATGTGAGTACTTTACTTCTCAGGCTGTTTGCGTCACCACATGTCCTAACTAGTCGAATCTGATTGCACAGTGCCTCAGCCTGATCCTGCTGCAATTCATGAGGCTGTAAGTGCTTCTCATTCAAGCTGTAAGTAGCCACTTATCTAATTGATTGAATCTCGCCTGATTAACCTGATACTAGCAACAGTTAAGTCCCCAAAGCTCCTCACAATACCACCCCAGTTTGTGCTGACCTCTCCAGCTACCATGCCTCCACCTTTGCTCCCTATATAATGCTGTACCTTGAGTGGACCCGGGGTGGTTGCACCAACAGTGTGGTCTGCTTTGACTGGCAGCATGCATCCGAACCACCAGTAACCTCTGTTTCTGGCTGACCATCCATGCTTCTACCTGGTTATAGTAAACAGCATGCATCTTACTTGTCTGAACTTCAATACTGGTCATGCTTGGCACGAGTCGGAGCAAATCCACCCTCACCTGTAGAAACCATTATTTTGAACATTTCCGCTTTACACGAAGGTGGCCAACACCAAGGTTGTTTGCATGGACTGCCCTTTGGGGCAAGTTCTACTTTTTTTTATTCAGATCTTCGGACACTGATGATTAAGTGTATCTGAAAGAATATTGTTGAAGGCAAAAAAAACATTGACGCACAAATCACTGCCCCTGGACTGGGGGCCATTGCACATCAAACACTCAATCCACTCATCCTTGCCTTCTGCCCAGGATTTCCTTGGCGCCCAAGTGAATTTGTCATTCGCAATGATTCATGGGTTTATCTTGCCAACCACCCAGACACACAATAGCTGTACTTCTACCATGAATGTCTCCAGACGAGCAACCAGAAGAACACTAAAGGTTTAGTTTTCAAGTCTCACTCATTCAGCCTCTATGTGGTTGTTCCCCAAAGCCAGTGGGTCAAGTACGAACAATTTGTAGCCAAACAAGATCGGGAACCACAAGATCTGAGTCCCTCCATCTCAACTCAAACTCAAAAGTTGAAGGCACGCCCAGGCTGTAAAATCACAATAGACCACCCTATCTCCACAGCTTCCAATCTGCCTGACAAACTCTACTTGCTGGTATCAACCTCGCTTGCCTGCCCATTCCTCTTGGTTGTGGTACAAACCCCTTCTCCAGTATTTGCTCAGCATCCCTCTCCACCACTGCCACCAACTGACAACAAGGTATCCAAGCCCAAGCCTCTTTTCTTGGATGAGAGTGACAGCACGCCGATGGTTTCCAAGTCTGTTGTCAAGCTAAGCTTGTCCCTGCTGAAAGAGATCAAAACGTCTGATTATGGCACATCATGCCTAGGCTACCATGGCAGCCCAGCATGTGGCCATGCCATCTATGGCAATCAAGCGCACTCACAAGCATACAGGAAGTCAGTCAAGTGTCATGACCAAGTCTCCTCCTTCGAAGAGACTGCTCGTGGAGGAACACATTGATTGGGAGAGCCTGCATGAGGCTTTAAAGGTAGGGGGTGGTACAGACCGTGACGTCTCAAAAGGTAACAATACAAAAATTCCTTGAATATCAATAACCTGACACACTTGCCAGTGTTGAAGGATAATATATACCACATCGACTTTTACCCAATTCCCACTATTTCTATCAAACAGATACTTCAAGACAGTTCATATCATGCTTTGGACATCAACCCCCAAACTGGTACGATGCATCCTGGCCAGCTCTGATCAAGCAAAGACAAGGTTTCATTCATCAGTGCAGGGGCATTTAAGATGGCACACACAGCAACCCTTTTTCTTACACCCCTCAGAAAGACAGGATTTGTGTCCAACCAGTGTGAGACTATTGTAGTAAAATGCCCCTATGATTGTTCACCTGGCCAGCTCAACCGCCGTGATGGACGCCAGAGCTCACAAGGTTTCAAGTACCTTGATTTTAATCAGGAGTCAGAGAAACTCTATTGGGAAGCAAACATTTTCTACTGGGCTAAGTCCTTGTTTCAGGTGGTCGAAGACTTTGTGCAAAAATCACTTGCTCAATCAGCTGAGCCTCCACCATTCCCCATCCCCTCTGTGCATTTTGTTGATGGCAGTCTTGCTTTCCGGCACTCTGCTGCACCTAGATCCAAAATGGATGCCACATATCTATGTGAAGAGAAGATCGAGGATGTGCAGGTCCAATTCATGAAGTTCATACATAATGGTAGCTGTGTACCACTTTTGCACCCTGATGAAGATGGCTATGAAGTCGCACTTTACCTTGCATTCAGTCAACATGTCCAATACCTCAAAACTGATGGCCTAGCATACATTTCTGACTATCAAGGTATTCTTCTACTTCATTTTACTTTTCATGTACTGATCCTGTATGCCATGCACTCTGTCCCTCTTAACTGACCCTCAAATCCTCACACATCCGTAAGTCTTCCATTTACTCCATGTTTCATAAGAGAACTGAATCTCCTATAAAGCTTGATTGGGACAGGCCTCTTCTGTGAGGGAAATTTGGAGAGAGCGGTGGAGCTATTTGTGGAGGGGTATGTCTGTAATTACTTCTGTAAGTGGCCTGGATTCAAGCTTGCCCCTTTGAAGGTGACAAAGGGGAAGGGAACAGCGCCAGATCTAGTAGTGTTGGACTAAATTTTTATTCTATGCTTTTTCTTGACACAGGTACTGCTCAACATAGTACATAGTGTATTACCACGACATAACAATGTGATGAAAGTTGTACTGCGCGTTCTCCCAGTGTCAAAGATGGTGACCAGGGTCCCAACCAACTCCCCAATTACCTAACTAGCTTATGCAAGCTGCTGAAAGACGCTGAGCATGAAAATTTTGATCTGAAAAGAGCATGATTGTTAGGCATTCCATAGTTACCACTTGGGGCTTTTACTGGCAAAATTTGAGAGAAGAAAAGTCCACACAATGCCATAAGAGTAACATAAGTAAAGACCCCAAAAACCACCAAACAAAGCAAAATAAAGGGAAAAAAAATAGCTCTCTGCTGACTATAAAGCTGACCTTTGGTCTCTACTAATTCTCCCTTTTTCCTTTCATTTTTAAGATTGTAGGATTATTTAGTGGTTAGATACTGTACTACTAAATATTAGAGTGAATTTTTGTATGACACAAGCAGGTGGCAGCCCCAAGCAGAGTCCTAATCAGTCAATGTGCCACTGTGTGATGAGTCACTTGATCAGGTGACCAGATACCCCAGCAGCTTCACTCCATGACAATGATGTCACACACCCACTCCATGCAATGACGGAGACCACAAAGGTAGTGGCCTAATGGGACAACCACAGCACCCTCAGGCATGATGAGGATGCTGCATGCCAACATGCCAGAATGACGGTCATGACAGCCATGGCCACAATGCCAAAAGCTCAAGGCCAGGGCGCACTACAGTGGCCATCATGCTCCCATAGCATGACGATGATGATGGCACACCTGGTGCCAACCTTGGTGCCATCACTCTATGACAATGATGACAGCACCGTTGATGCAGGTGGGTGTGCATGCAGTTGCCACCACCACGACTACCATCACATGGCAACGGCAACAGTTTCAGCATGAGGGCTTGCCACCACCACAGTACAATGGGGGCGACAACACACCTATGGCCAATACCATGGCATGAGCCACCATCACCAGTGCTGGACAATGACAATGATGACGGCAGTGCTGTCAGTGCACGGAAAGTGGGCACAGGACTGCTGCTATTACCATGAACACTGAAGACAATGCACCTATGGCAAATGTCACGGCACAATGGTGGCAGCAATGGCGCTGTAGGCACATAGAAAGTGGGTGCAGGACCACCACCACTACCACAGACACTGAAGATGACACACCTATGGAAAGTGCTATGGTGTGATGACTGGGATGACAAGGTGGGGACAGTGCAAAAGGGCCACCATGACATGCTAGCGATGGTGGTGATGATGTGCACCCACGGTGACACAACGGTGGCAACGCAGTGGCCAGCCTATTTGCGTGACTTCACCAACAATGATAGTGGTGCAGAGGAACAAACCCTTGCAACAACGATGATGGCAGTGACACTCCTTGCAACAGCATGGTAGTCACATCAATCCTGCCACACTATGCTATGAGGACACCAGTACCCACAACTAGCACAATAGCACTAGGACAATGTGGATGATGTAGAGCACAGTAGTCAATAAACTCAATATATTTTATTAACATACAAATAAAGGGACAGTGGTAACTAAGTTGCAAATCATAATACAGAGGTGAAAGAAAACAGCAACATGCAGCAAGGTAGTGTATAGCTGCATCTGGCCACTGCAAAGGAATTGGAAAGTAGACAACAAGGAAGGAGAGCAGTGGGGTATATATACCTGAGAATAATGTTAATAAGCAAACAAAGAAAAATAAGGTTTCATAATTGTTGCTAGTGGCCAGGGTCTTTTGAAGCCACTTTGCTGGTACCTTACAATCCTTAGCTGATAAAACCCCTGAGTGGTAACAGGGAACCTATGACTCCTGTAGTACTGTAGCATGTATCAGTGGTTCTGCCAATACATTAGGGCTCTACTTTTGTCTGTGTGGCACAGCATATGGATCAAATTCAGGGTGTCCATCATAATATGCCCTGAGTCATATTACATACTGACTTTGCTACACAGCTGTTCAGGTTGTATGTGTCAGATATCTTGAGCTGAAATATACACACCCAGTTGGCTGTTATATAATTCATATGTAAATTTTGGGCTGGGTACCCATAGTGTCATGATCATGCAATCTATGGGGTTTTTCTCTTTTATTGCACAGATGTAAAATAAGAGATTTGTGACCAACATTGTTATGACTAGCCTGGGTAGGGATAGGTGTAGCCCTTGTTTGGATCAAGGGGTTGAGATGATACGAGAACACAAGGGGGCTCCTTGTGAGCTAAGAAGATGCTAGCAATGAGCTAGGTTGAGTCGAGGGTTCTGAGGACTAGCTGGCACTTAACCATGGCCAGGAGACATGTCAAGAGGAATGTATTCCACAAGGGAATTGAAGGTACAATGTAAACTAGAGGAGTACAAGGGAGAACAAGTCTAAGGAGTATCTGCGGTATCGAAGGGTTTATATACTTGAGAGAACCGCTTTAGGGCAAGTGTGAGAAATGGGGGAAGTGATGACAAAGCAAGTGAGGGATAAAGGGAATTGGTCAGAGATAAGAGTGAGTCATCGCACTTTAGGGTAGATGTGGGAATGGGGTGAGTCATCACAGAAGAAAAGGAAATGATAGTCCAAGGTGAGGGTCGAACCAGTGTGTAGTAGTACATAAGCGAGTGAATTGTAACAAACATCATCTATGTTATCATTGTAACACTGCAAACTATGTATCCCAGTGATATTACACAGATGTATTGTGATCATGCCTGAAAGTCCATGTCACCACAGTGTAAAGCCAGCATGTCTGGGTGATACACAGTTGGTATTGTCAAGCTGATGTCTGCTTGTTTGCCTCCATACTTCATTGTTATAGGGATATTAAGAAAGCTTTTATT
The DNA here is from genome assembly GCA_038089215.1 of Tylopilus vinaceipallidus. Taxonomy (NCBI): domain Eukaryota; kingdom Fungi; phylum Basidiomycota; class Agaricomycetes; order Boletales; family Boletaceae; genus Tylopilus; species Tylopilus vinaceipallidus. The sequence goes on from JBBPKK010000453.1 coordinate 8,983, forward strand.
GTGTTGACAGATAACATCTCCGCCATGTCATTGTTTGGACTCAATTCTCAGTGCTTCAATGTGTTACACAAGGTACAACATAATGCAAGCTACAAAGTGAAGCAATCATGAAGTCTCCACATTCACAAGTTGCTCACTAATATGAAGCTAATGATGTTTACCTTGAGAGGAATACTAAGTGAGATTGTGGGCCAATCACACAAAGAATGCTAGAACACTATGTATGATTGTGCAGATTTAGCTAGAGACTTCTACAGGCTAATCTGATGGTACATAGGTGGGTAGAGGAAGTGATGAAGGGAATTTATGAGGATTGTTGGACTTATAAGCATTTAAGAGTTTCTGGGAATGTTCTAGATTGTCCTCATGTTTCCAGGTATCTTCTGCTGATGAATATCCTTTCCACCTGACCAGGAATTGTCTTCTTTGGTGAGATCCATGGTGGGCCAAGATTGCCTCAATCTCATATTATTCATCTCCATCTATAACTTCTGGAGGTGGTTTTAAAAAGGGAGTTCTATGTTTGAAAGTAGTCTGGAAAGATGAAAGAAGAGAAGCATGGAAGACCAGGTGGATCTTTCAAGTTGGGGAAAGCTTTAAATGGTAGGTGAGGGGGGAGATGACTTTTTCGATGAAAAAGGGGCCATGTTGTCATTGGGAGAGTTTAGGGTGAGCTCTAGAGAAGTGGAGATTTCTGGCTTCTAGCCAGACCTTGTCTCCTTGTTTCCAGGGGATGAACTTGGAGTGGACTCTGTTCTTTATGATTAGGCAAGCCTTTTCATGTGCCACAAGAGCTTCTTTCTTGCTTTGTCTAAGACCATCATGCATTGTTCTAAAGTAGGGAGGAAGGTTTTTCCCAGGGGTGGGTAGGAACAGGGTTTGTATCCCATCATGAGATAGAAGGGTGATTGGTGGGTGAAAGAATGAGGGGCAGAGTTATGTGCAAATTCAGCCATAGGGAGGAACTGAGACCAGGACATGGGAGAACCTTGGCAATAGATACAAAGGTATGTTTCAAGTTCTTGATTGAGTTGTTCCATTTGGCCATCAGTTTGGGGGTGGTAGGGAGAGGAGAGGGTGACATCATACTGCTGGAGTCTAGCCAGTTCTAAGCTGGAAGCTGAAGCGGATTGAGGTCCTCTATTGGAAATGACCTGGTCATGGAGTCCAAATCAGGGGTAAATATACTGGAAAAACAGGGAGGCAACACTGGCAGCATCAATGAATTTGGTACAGGGGAGAAAAATACCCCTCTTTGAGAGTCCATGGTCAACCACAACCAAAATAGAGTCAAAGTCAGAGGGGGGCAGATTGGTAATGAGGTTGAAAGAGATCTGCTGGAATGGGTGAGTTATGGAAGAGGGAAGAGGGGACAGTGCAGGTACAGTGGGATGTGTGTTGACCTTGTTAGCCTGGCAGGTGGGGCAGCCCAGTATGTATTTGCAAACAAAGGAGGCCAGACCTGGCCACCAGTAGTCTTGTTGAACCAGTGTTTATGTGCAGAAGATACTGCCATGCCCAGAACTTGGTGAGGAGTGGAGGTGGGCAACAAGATCATGGCAAAGTGGGGCAGGGATGTAGAGTCTACCTCAGTAATATAGCTGGTTGTCCATATAGAACCAGTCAGAGGGGTGAGAGTGGGTGAGGGGCAACTCTGAGCTACCAAGTCATTGCAAGGCAGTGAGGACAAATGGGTTGGATGGTGAGGAGGCAGCAAGTTTGGAGGTGATGGAGGCATCCAAAGCATGTACAAATAAGTGGTCTGGGAGGAGTGTGACATCTTCATTATCAGTGATGGTAGGTGGGTAAGAAAACTAGGATAGAGTATCAGCAGGAGTGACCTGGGAGGTGAGGACATGTTTAAACTGTAAATTGAAGTCCTGGAGGAAGAGGAGCCATCTGGCCCATTGATGGGACAAGTGTTGGGGTTGACAGAAGTAGGAGAGGTTTTTATGATCAGTGATGACTGTGACAGGATGTCCAGTGCCCTGAAGGTAATGTTTCCATGCAGTTAGAGTATGAATGATAGCCAGAAGTTCCCTATCATAAATATTGTAGTTTTGGTCAGCCTGGGATAAGGTTTGAGAGAGATAGGCACAGGGGTGGAGGTCACCATTGTCATCAGCTTGGAGCAGGATTCCTCCAGAGGCTACAAGGGAGGTGTTGGTCATGATAGAAAAAGGTTTATTAAGATCAGGCATGAAGAGCACTGGTTGAGAGGTGAGAGCTGACTGGAGGGACCAGAATGCAGCTTCCTGGTCACTATCCCATTTCCAGGTGGAGAAGGATTTGGTAAGATTGATGAGGAGATGAGCTACTGTGGAAAAATTGGATATAAAGCAGTGGTAGAAGTTACAAAAACCAGGGAAGGAGTGCACTCCTTTAACATTGGAGGGGGGTTTCCAGGTGGAGATGGCATTGAGTTTAACTGGATCTGGGTGAACAGAATTATGATGAATGACCATACTGAGGTATTCCATGTGATCCTGGTTGAAAGAACATTTGGAAAGCTTCAGATACATCTTTTCTTCACAGAGTCATTGTAGAACTTGTCGAGTTCATTCCTGATGTAGAGAGAGGTTGTCTGTTCCATATACTAGGTCATCCATATAGATCTTTAGCCATCCTTTCATGATCATGTCCTGACAGATATGTTTCATCAATGCTTGGAAATGAGAGAGGGCATTGACAAAGCCAAAGAACATAACCAGTGATTCCCACAGTCCTTCCAAATTGACCTAGGCCATATTCCAGATGTCCTCATTGTGAATGTGGGCATTATTGTAGCCCCATTGGATGTTGAACTTAGTGAAGTACTTGGCATTTTTGAAACTGTTAATGAGGTTGGAGATGAGGGGGAGGGGGTAGGCATTCCAGATGGTGTGGAAGTTGAGGTACCAGTAATCTTGGCATGGGCAAAGTTTACCATCCATCTTTGCTACAAAAAAGAAGGGGGAGGCTTGGGGGGAGGTTGACTGTCAAATTTTTCTAGCTTTTTTGTTTTCTAAAGTGAACTCTTTACAAGCTTTCTGTTCTTCTGGGTTGAGAGGGTATATCTTAGTGATTTTCAGGGTGAAGTCATCTTTTAGATTGATGCAGAAATCCCATTCTCCTTGAGAAAGGGGTGGTTCACTAGAGGGTGGTTTAGCAAAAATGTCAGCAAACTCAGCATATGCTGATGGTGTTACACAAGGTACAATGTAGTGCAAGCTACAAAGTGAAGCAATATGAAGTCTTCATGTTCACAAGTTGCTCACTGATGTAGAGCTAATGATGTTTGCCTCAAGAGGAATACTAAGTGGGATTGTGGGCCAATCACACAAAGAATGCTAGGATACTATGTATGTATGATTGTATGGATGTAGCTAGAGTTCTCTACAGGCTAATCTGATGGTATTTATGTGTAGCAGATTGTTTAGGGCCAGTCTAGAGATCATAAAAGAGGGATGCTGCAGAAGAACATTGTAACCAAGAGGACCATTGAGGTGGTGTCCACAGCATCAGAAGAGTTTTATAGAAGTGGAGACAATAGTCAAGGCAGGGCATTGCCCAGATGCCAGGTGATAAGAATGAAAAGGCAGAGAAAAGTACATATGACATTGATGAAGGTGATTCACAAGATCTTGAGAGCAAAGACAACCAGGCTAAAGAGGATAAGATGTACATAGATTTGGAGAGGAAGAAAAGGAATGAAGAAAAGATGAAGAAAATGTAACAGATGGGAGGGAGACTTCCTCCTTTGTGGCCATCATGGCAAGGGAGGTGGAGAGGGTTGTTTTATTGAGGTAATGGTTGAGGAGGGAACCTGGTGGGGATGATACTGGTTCATCTGGGACAAAGCATTGCCCAGTCCTCCAGTTGATCATTGGATTGACTTGTTTTAACCATGATAGTCCTAGGATAGCTTTCTCCTAGGTTGGTGACAAAAAAGGTCTGGGTGTGTCAGGTGGTGCAGTTGGAGAGGGATACCTTCAAAATGGTTACAAAGTGGATTGTACCATCTGAATTCTTGGTCTCATCAACATTGTGGGCAATGATTGGATTAAGGAGGTGAGAGAGAGGGAGGTGATGGTGGTGGACTTGTTCCCAGGGTAGGAAACATCCAGTGGCCCTGCTATTGATGAGTGCTTTGAGGTCAACTTTGGTTTTACTCCCATATTGTAAGAGAATCAGTAGGTGCATGGAGGATTCTTTCACATTTGTAGTATATATGGGGGCAATCTACTGGGAAGAAATCATCAACTTCTTTTCTTCCTGACCTAAAAACCTGAAGTGGAGGCAGTAGTAGTCTCCTCTTCTTCCTTGTAGTCGTCATCATGGCAGATTTGAAGGTTCTTCAAGATGAGGTTGTGCAATACTTCCTTTGCTCTAAGGGAGTTGACATAAGTGAAGATGGAATGGTCCAGATTCCTAACTGGATTGGCAGGTGGAGTAGGGGTGGTCTCTGTGGTCCTGACCTGCACAGGTTGACTGGGGTTTCTGGGGTTTCTGGGAGGTATAGCTCCAATGTGATGGTTAGATGATCTACAGCCCTTTTGCTTATACTGGAAGCAACATCCCTCTCAGATCAGACAGGCTTTGTCAGTGGGGAATAACTGGACATAATCAATGTCCATGGCCATGGGATCTCTTTCTTTCTGAGGGTGTGAGGCAGAGGGAGGGCTATGAAATCCATGAGCAGTTACAAGCTGGGAGTGGAACTGCTTGGCTTTTTTGATGTGTTCCTTTAGAGTATTGGGGACCTTCTCCATCCCATAGATGAGAAAGTTGAAGTGTTTGCTGATTCCTTTTGAAAAGAGGCAACAGAGTTTGATTTTGTCAGTCATTTTGGCTTTAAAGGCCAAGTTGGTGAAATCTGTGATGTACTATTGGAAACTGTCATTGCTTCTGATCCTCTTTTGCTCAAGATGTTCCAGCTTTTCCCTAGCAGATGTGATGATATCAAAGGGGAAGAAGGTGGAGGTAAAGTTGTCCTCAAGCTTAGTGAAAGTTTTTTCTGTAAGGGGGATGGCAGTGTTGGACATCTTGTCCAACCATGACTCAGAGAATTGAACTCCTTATCCTTTACTTATGTGATTCAAGGTGGTAAGAACCTTGGTGCTGTCATCAGGGTAGAGGGGAGCATTGATGGTGAAGTAGACCTTCATGGCCTTGATCCAGGAAGTGGCTTCCTTGGGGGATGTTAAAAAATCATCTGGGAGACTGGCCTTAAGTTCTGAGGGCATGTCGACAGGCTGAGAGGTGTTGATGTGAATAGGTGGGGGTGAAGGGGAGGGGCTGGCAGAGCTGTTGCCTTTGCTAGACTGGAATAATGGTGGGGGCTGGCTGGTAAGCTGAAGCACTCTGGCTAGGTGTTCTGTAGTCAAGAATGATTCTGCTGGGGCTGGTACTGCATGCAGTTGCTATACTGGTTCATAGGTTACTCCCCTTTCAACAGGTGGGAGATGAGGGTGATATCTGGGGTCAGCAGGAGGTGAAGCTGTTCTAGAGGATCCTGCTATGTGATGAGGAGGCTGTCATTCAGGTAATGGGGATTCTTGGCTTCTCTGGGATGCAATGGTGGTGGTGGGGGATGGTCACTTCCTAGACAGAAGAGCAATGGGGAGAGCTAAATCTTTTGTTATGCAAGGTACAATGTAATGCAAGCTACAAAGTGAAGCAATCATGAAGTCTCCATGTTCACAAGTTGCTCACTAACATAGAGCTAATGACATTTGCCTCAAGAGGAATACTAAGTGAGATTGTGGACCAATCACACAAAAAATGCTAGAACACTATGTATGATTGTGCAGATTTAGCTAGAGACTTCTACAGGCTAATCTGATGGTATATATAGATGGTAGTTTGTTCAGGGAAAGTCCAAAGATACTAAAAGAGGGGTGCTGTGGAAGAACATCATAACCAGAAGAATCATTGGGGTGGTGTCCACAGAATCAGAAGAGTTTTATAGAAGTGGAGACAATAATCAAGGAAGGGCATTGCCAAGATGCCAAGCAATAAGAATGAAGAGGGAGAGAGAAGTACATATGACATTGATGAAAGTGATCCACAGGATCTTGAGAGTGAAGACAGCAAGGCTAAGGAGGATAAGATGTACATAGATTTGGAGAGGAAGGAAAGGAAAGAAGAAAAGGCAAAGAAAATGTAACACAATGTAGCAAAACAATCAAATCTACATTGATGGTGTGGAGGGTTGCATACTACTTGCATGTCATGGTACCATGATCATTGTGGAAGGGGAGGTGCAGGAATGATAATGGATACACACAAGAAAAGTAAAACATTAACAAGGGAGGAGGACAAACAAAAAGGTGGGGGAGCAGTAACAAATGCACAGAAAGGGAAAACATTAGCAAGAGCAGAGTAAAGGGGACAAACAAGAGGTGGGAAGTATTGAATGCACAAGACAGGAAATGATTGGCAGGAGATGAACACAACCAGAAAAGGAGCAGTGGAGATAACCAAGTGGATGAGAAAATGTAAATGGAGAATGGGAGAACCAATAAGCACCAGCAGGAGATCACTATGACCAAGTTAATTCCATCTGGATGATATCTTGCCATGTCATACTGGTGTCATGCAACATAATCATCTCCTGATCCAACTTGAATGTGTTTCAGGTCTGACAGCCAGGAAAGTCATGCAGGTCCTTTTGGAGGTAGTTTGCAAAATAGCTGTAGCATGTGTGTGAGCATAAAACATAAAAATAAATTGCCAATCTTACTTGGCATACTTGGTCTTGTATTTCTCTGGATTGCTGTTGGCATGATTACATATGAGCCTTTTGTCTTGCAATTGCAAGGCCATTGTCCACATATTCTTCATCCACCATTCCTGGGTCACCTCATCCTGTGGGCCTACAGACTTACTTCCACTCTCTTGTTGTCTGAGTCTGCACCACCACTACCATCATCATTCAAAAAGAGGTCTTTGGGAGCTTCAAGAGAACCATCAGTAGGTTTATTGGCCTGTTTATAGAGCTTGTATCCATATGGGTCACTGCTGGGTTCTGCACCCATGTCATCATTTGTATTGTCCAAATTATTATTATTGCCAAGGTGGTCTATGCCATGCTCAGCCCATTGGGCTTGAATATCCTCCATAGTGTAACCTAGTTCTTCAATTACAGTGGTATGCATGTCCTGACCAATGAATTCCATCAAGGTCAGAGAGTAGACCACATCAAGGGGCAGTTCATTGAAGTTCTCAGTTCTGGTACAGAAGACTTGGATGAATATTTGCTATATGACCAGCTACTGTAAGTAGCATGGGTGCAGAAAGCACACTATTCACCAGAAAAGCAAAGTGAGCCCAGTGGGGAGCACCAACTTTGATATGGCCAGCAATATGATAAAGCAAGAGTACAACCTCCATGATGCTTGACTTGTGGGAAATTGATTTGATCAGCTACAAAACCAGCATGTCAATTCTGTCAAGTAAAGAACACAAAGAACTTATGAAGGCCTTGATCTGCCCATGTATGTATGGTGCAAAGTGTTAGATTTTTTATGCCTCTTTTTTTTTTTTTTCTTTCCTCTCCAACTATATGTACATCTAGCTCTCTTTGGGCTCATCCTCTTTGCCCTCAAGGTCCTGTGGATCACCCTTATCAATATCATATGTCTATCTCTTTGCCTTTTCATCCTTATTGCTTGGCATCTTGGCTGTGCCCTTCCTTAACTACTGCCTCCATTTCTTATGGAACATTCTGATGCTGTGAACACAACCACAACAGTCCTTTTGTTTACAATTCTTCTTCACAGCATCCCTCTTTTATCCTTTTATGACTTGCCCTGAACAAGCCCATGTATATAAACTACCAGATTAGTCAGTAGAGTCCTTAGCTAAATCTGCACAATAGCACATAGTGTCTAGCATTCTTTATGTGATTGGCCCACAATCCCACTTTGTATTCCTTTTGAGGCAAATATTGTTAGCTCTATGTTAGTGAGCAGCTGGTGAATGTGGAGACTTCATATTGCTTCACCTTACAGCTTGCATTACATCATACCTTGCATAACAAAAGATTTAGCTCTCACCATTGCTTTCCTGTCTAGAAAGCAACTGCTTCCATCACCATTACATCCCAGAAAAGACAAGACTCCCTGTCACCTGAACAATGGCCTCCTTGCTGTATAGCTGGATGTTCTAGATCAGCAGCACCACCTGCTGACCCCAGATATTGCCCTAACCTCCCACCTGTTGAAAGGGAAGTTGTTAAACTCTGGGATGAACGGTGGGCATACAACTCCGGAACACTGGAGTTGGTGGTTGGATGGGACTTGGCTTCACCTTACATGGTGCGCCCTTGCTACTTGGTCCTGGATTTACAAATGGAGGGTTGGAGGCCAGAGGTGGGAGGTGGGAGTCATGCAATGACAACCAGGAGGGGAAGTGAGAACATCAAGTTAAATTGATATTCAAACTGAGGAATACAGGGCGTATTCTACAGGGTTTATATATGGGAGGGAATGTATTAGTAAGTCCGGATGTCAAATGTCAAATGTCAGGATGTCAAGTATTGGAGCGATGTGTACCTGTATCATGTTGGAGTGAAACACGTTGGAGGTGTCTAAATGGAGGTGTATCTGGACAATGGGTTTGAGGATGAGGACGCGGAGTGTGTGGAGGCAGTGGCAGAGGCAGAGGAGTGCTGAGTGGAGGTTGAAGAGGTGTCATTGGGGGGGCAGGGAGATGAGGATGGCGGAAATGAGGAAGAGGGTGAGGATGAGGAAGAAGGTGATGAAGAGGCAGGCAAGGAGTAGATAGTAAATGGTGGTTGCTTGTGATATAAAAATCTGGAGTTAATCAGAGTGAGGTCCAGGCTTAGTCAGATACCGGAGGTGAAAAACTTCAACCAATTCAGATGTGTCACCAAGTTCTGTGGCCAGCAACCAACTAGTTTCTTCCTTGGTACCTTCATATCCAGACCACTGGACCAAATACAACAACTTGCAATTTCGCCTTTGTCTGTCTATCTTCAAGTCCAAAATCTTGGAGATCTCATACTCTAGTTCGCCATCCACCTCAACCAGAGGTGGAGGTGGCTGATGGCGATTGGGGATGGTGTTTGGGATGGTGGGTTCTAATTGAGAAACATGAAATACCAGATGTATGGACTTTATGTTCTCTGGAAGGCAGAGGGTAAAAGAGAGGGAGCCAGCTTGTGCAATGATCTCATATGGCCCCAAGTTCTTCTTGGATAATTTTTTGGATGGTCATGTAGACCGGAAGTACTTGGCCTTGATGAAAATGTGGTCACTGACCTTGAAGTCTGGTGCTGGAGTTCGTTTGGCATCTGCAGGACCTTGGTAGCGCTGCTGAGCTATGGCTATCTCTTCTCAGAGGAGGGTGTGAAGGGAGTCGAGGTTGATGGAGTACTCTTGGGCTCGAGTGGAGGTGAGGTCACACTCGGGGTCAACAGAGATATTGGGGTGGTAGCCTTTGTTAGCAAAGAATGGCGAGACACTGGTAGTAGTGTTCAGAGCATTGTTGTACACAAATTCTGTGAGGGGCAGGAGTTCGGACCAGTTGTCTTGCTGGTAATTGCAGTATATCTGAAGGTACTGTTCTAGTGTCTGGTTCATATGCTCGGTCTGTCCATCACCTTCCAGATGATAACCAGAGGTGAAGTGAAGGCGGATGTTGAGAGCCTTACCGAGGGAGCAGAAGAAGTGTGATACGAATTCTGAACCTTGATCAGAGGTTATGTGTGAGGGGACTCCATGCTTTGAGAAGATGTGGAGTAAGAAGAGTTTTGCTAACTCTGGGGACGTCACCTTGTCATCTGTAGGGATGAATATACATTGCTTTGATAGTCGATCCACAATGACTAAGATGGCTGTGTGTCCGGAGGATGCAGGGAGTTGTCCTATGAAATCCATGGAGATGGAGTTCCATGGTTTCTCAGGAATGGGGAGTTGTTTAAGAAGCCCGTAGGGCTTATGATGGGGAACCTTGGCTTGGGCACAGGCTGTACAGGATGAGACGTACTCTTTGACAAATGTCCGGATGCCTGGCCAGGTGTATTCTTGGCAGATGAGGTCTAGAGTGCAATTCTGTCTGAAATGACCAGAGAGAGGATGGTCATGCTTGTACTGGAGGACTCGGAGGTGGAGATCATTAGTGTCAGGGTGTCATATCCCGAAAACCACGAAGTGCAACTCCACCATATCTGGTGCCAACTCTGGTACCAACCCCGGTTTGATTTCTATTATCTCTGTACTTACGACACTCAGACTTGTAGTTTAGTAATACCCTATGACCACCTCTCTTACGTCTCCATTTCGTTACTCATCCTTTACGTTCCATTCTTCGCTTAGATACCTCCAAGACCAGTGCTCGCCTAGGAGCACAGCTCCAAGGCGATGCCCGGCACATGTTTACCTCTGACCCTCCAGTATGTTCTGTCATCCAACATCCAGACTTAGTAATACGATTCCCTCCGTATATAAACTCCGTAGAATACGCCATGTATTTCTTCAGTTTGAATATCAACAGAACTAGACGTTCTCCCACCTCGCCTTTGGTTGTCGTTGAAATGACTACGAACTCCGACCTCCGACCTCTCTGCAAATCCGGGACTGAGTCAAAGCAAGGGTGCACCACATACGGTGAAGCCAAGTCCCGTCTGACCCCCTCAACTCCGGACCCTCGGAGTGACCCCGAGTCCGTCGCCCGAGTTTAACACAGGGACATATATGTGATCATCTAGACATAAGAAGCCTTCTGAGTCAATGGTCCAGTGAGAGCCGGAGGTGTTGGAGTTGAACAGATGTATAGAAGTGATAGGATCAGAGGGGAGAGCAGAGAGGATGTCATTATGCAGGGACTCGATATCAAACAGTGTGCTGGCCTGGAGGACCAGAGCTGCTAGACATGTTGCCCTGAGGAACAACGTGAGTTGCTCTTGAGTAAAAACAGGGTGGAAATTGTGGGGGTTGACTTGAGTGTAGTCCATATCCCCCTCTTTGAGATAGACGTCCCAGTGTCTAGTGAGGGAATCAGGTTGCACACCCAAACATCCAGGATGGAACTGGATGATCATATTGAACTGCAAGAGAAATTCTGACCACTGGGCCTGATGCCAAGTGAGGAGCTTACTAGTAGTGAAATATTCCAAGTTCTTGTGGTTGGTGACAATGTCAACCAGAGTAGCAGAGCCCTCAAGGTAGTGCCACCAAGTCCGAAAAGCTTCATGGATGGCAAGCAACTCCTTGTTGTGGGTATTATAGTTGAGCTCGGGGGCAGAAAGGGTGCAAGAATAAAATGCGACAGGGTGGACTTTGTTGTCTGGACATCAGAGAGAGAGAATGCCTGCAATGGCATAATCAGAGGCATCTGTTTCCACAATCAACGGAGCGCTGGGGACCCAGTGGGTAAGGATAGGAGCAGAGGTAAAAGCAGCTTTGAGGCACTGGAAGGTGGAGCAACATGCCTCATCGAAAAGCCATGGGATACCCTTGCGAGTGAGGCGAGTAAGTGGAATGACCAGGCCAGAGTAGTCAGAGATGAAATGCCAGTAGAAGTTGGTGAAACTGAGAAATGATTGGATATCACAGACCTTCCGGGGTTTGGGCCAATCAACAATGGCCTTTACCTTCTGGGGGGACATAGAGAGACCAGAGGGAGAAAGTTGATATCTGAGGTACTTGGTAGAGTCGGTGTGAAACTGACACTTCTCTGGCTTGGCATACAGGCCATGTTTTCAGAGACGTCAGAGGACTTCCTGGATGTGCTCTTTGTGCTTCACATGGTCCTCAGAGAAGATGAGGATGTCATCAAGATAGACAATGACAGAGATGTCAAGGAGATCTGTGAAGATTGAATTGACAAACCACTGGAAAGCTGCAGGGGCATTGGTGAGCCCAAACAGCATGACGAGCCATTCATACAATCCATAGCATGTCTGGAATGATGTCTTCCATTCATCGCCCTCAGCAATGCAGACCAGGTGGTATGCATGCTGGAGGTCAAGCTTGGTGTAGATGTGGGCATGGCTTGGAGCGTCTAGGAGATCAGAGATGTGGGGGAGCAGATAGTGGTCTTTCTTCATGATCTTATTGAGTCTGCGGAAGTCCACGCAAAGGCAGAGTGAACTGTCCTTCTTGTGGACAAAGAGTACCAGGGCTGCATGAGTGGAAGAGGAAGGGTGAATAAAGCTCATAGAGAGGTGTTCATTGAGGAATGCTCGGAGGGACTCAAGCTCGGAGGTGGAAAGGAAGTAGGTGGTACCTATCAGTGGAGATGCGCCTTCTTCCAAATTGATCTTCAGATCAAAATCGTGGTGGGGAGCCAGCTTGGATGCCTTGCTCTTGCTAAAAACATCTGTGAAATCATGGTACTCTGGAGGAACTCCAGAGAGATCAACTGGTTTGGGGTCAGCAGAGGCAGAACAAAGTTCACTCTCTGGGGGGCAGAGTGAAAGCGAGAGCTGCACAGAGCCCTCAAGACAACAGGTGAGCGCAATGGCAGGGGCACTAATAAGTGCAATGTGAGGAGCCTTGCATTCAGAGAAACCCAGTGAATTGGCAGGGGCAGAGTCAGCTGGAGGAACAATGTCTGGAGGCTGCAGGGATGAGCTTGGGTTTGCTGGCATGGGCTGCTCAGATGTCCAGAACAAGATACTCTTCAAAACCCAATCAATCAACAGATTGTGGCAGGTGAGCCAGTTGTGTCCTAGAACAATAGAACAGGAGCCATCAAGCAGAGTGACATAAAATGTCATTGGAGTGATATCACTGGTAGAGAAGCGGATAGAGAGATCAAGTGCTTGAGTGATAGTAGTGTGTGAAGTACTGTTGAACAACTGGAGTGAAAGCGGAGGTACAGAGTAGGTTGAAAGTTCATTATTATTGACAAATGTCAAATCTATAAAACAATTGGAGGAACCAGAGTCGACCAACACAGGAAAAGAGGGAATTTTGTATGAGACTAGAGAGATGGAGGGCATAAGTGACTTGGGGTCTGAAAGAGTGGATGTGTTGAGTCAGAGCTCCTTGAGTGCATGGGAAGGGTCAACGCAACCTCCATTCTGTGTGGAGTCATGGAGGTCACTGGCTATTTTTTTGCCTCAGAGGAGGCCCCTGGTTTAGCTTCCAGAGCTTTGGTCTTGCTAGAGCGAGCCTTAGAGGTGCATGAAGTGGACTTCAGACAGTCTTTTGCCATATGCCCTGTGAGACTGCAGAACATGCATAGGTTGAGGTCAAAACACTGCTTGCATTCGGCCATGGTGAGCTTGCTGTCTTGACCTAGCTTGGACGATAAGTTGGGGTTAGGAGTGGCAGATGCTCTGGAGCTGCCGGAAGTGCTGGCAGACTTCCCTTTGGATTCTTTAGAAGAACCCAATGTACCAGTGGGTGATGAAGATGTGGTGGAGGGCTTGTCTGATGCTTTGGAAGGATTAGTTGAAGGCTTCGCCTGATGGCTAACCTCCGATTTGTGCTCCCAGTAGTGAGCATTGATAGCATGAGCAAGCTGGTGGAGTTCGGAGAGAGTGGGGGGCTTGCCAATGTGCGAGATTTCATCCTTGATGCAGTCTGGGAGGCCATTGTAGAAGTGGTGCCAGAGCGCACCTTCTCTGTAGCCTCAGACTTGGGATGCAATCCTATTAAACTCAACAACGTACATTGACACGCTGCCCATCCTTCATCGTCAGATGATCTAGTTGGTGCTCTGCATCTCCAACAGGGTCGTGTGGTCCAAAGTTCATCTGTAACTCCAGAACAAATTCTCTGAAATCATCCATCCACACAGGACAGAGAGCAGGGTCTTCCATTTGGAGCAAGTCTGGCTCGAACCACTCCAAGGCCATACCCTTTAGATATGACTGTGCAAAGGTGACCTTAGCACAATTGGAGGCAAAGGCTTTCAGACAATCTTGGAAGTTAAGCTTGCATTGGACTAAGAAAACTCGGAGTTTATGGGGGTCTGTCCCATCAAACTGATCGGGTTCCTGGACTTTGGTCCACTGTGATGATTCAGAGGTCTTCTTCCAGGATGAACAGGCAAGACCATGGATAGCACTTGCGAGGTTAGTGAGCATGCTTTGTGGGATTTGTTCATCATCACCATTCTCAGAAGAGTCGGGGTCGAGGACATCTCTGGGGAAGTCAGAGTTACCATCAGAAGGGTCATCTCCAGGCTCACCTGGGGCTTTGGGGTTGTCCTTATTGCTGGGGGTATGGAAAGACACATTGGCGGTGGCACCTTCTTCATCAGCAACTTCTTTGATATGCACTCCAGGAGTAGGAGAGTGTGGAGGTGAGTTTGGAGGAGCCTGCAATGCCGAGCCAGGGGTGTGTCTGGTGGAGAAGCTGTGAAATTGTTCTATGAGGTCAGGGCCTTGGTGACTGCTGCCGAAGGCATGGAGAGGATTGACTCTAGGAGATGTAGAAGGATTTGCAATTGCTCGTGAACAGGATCTGGTAACTCAAGTAGCCATGATGTAGAGTTGAAACAAGTGTGAGTTTGAATATACTGTTAAACTCTGGGACGAACAGTGGGTGTACAACTCCAGAACACCAGAGTTGGTGGTCAGATGGGACTTGGCTTCACCTTATGTGGTGTGCCCTTGCTTTAACTTGGTCCTGGATTTATGAATGGAGGGTCAGAGGCCAGAGGTAGGAGGTGGGAGTCATGCAATGACAACCAGGAGGGGGAGTGAGAACATCAAGTTAAATTGATATTTGAACTGAGGAATATAGGGTGTATTCTACAGGGTTTATATATGGGAGGGAATGTATTAGTAAGTCTGGATGTCAAATGTCAAATGTCAGGATGTCAAGTATCAGAGCGATGTGTACCTGTATCACATTGGAGTGAAACATGTCAGAGGTGTCTAAACTAAAAATAGAATGTGATGGCTTCTCAGAGTCCCTCAGAGTGGGTGAAACATGTAAGAGGAGTGTAAGGGGTAAGATGTTGAGGAGAGTCATTGAAACAACCCTTGAGCTATGGCTCTTAGGCTATTCACTAGACTACCTACTGATAAAGGGGACTGAGTTGGTGTGCTGAGCTCGAGGGGAAAACTCCAGGAGAACCAGACTGAGGTTCCCTGGCTTGAATTCAGTCCTTATATACTATTCTACATGTTTGTACCTATTGTAGTCTAATCTAG
>JBBPKK010000454.1:0-24011 GCA_038089215.1 Tylopilus vinaceipallidus
AAATGCCGTCGGGGTATGGCGTGTTCTAACCATCACAGCATCGTTGAAATGGGTTTTTGAAGATCGATGATCTGCCATTTGGTTGGGGAGATACCGTTATTCCTTCTGTTTTTAACCTCTCTGCTTGTTTCCCTTCTGATTCTTCCAATATTTCTTCCACCTCTCGTGTGCGGGCACTTTTCACAGGGCATCCACCCCGTTCAGCCTCATACAATTATCTCTCTTCTACTCGCTCTGCCCTTACACCGGCAGCATGTTCCACTCTTTCCAATACCCTTCACTTTGATACCCGGTCACATTCTCTTGCTTACAAACCAGTTAGCAAGAAGGTCCACGCTGTACCAGCCCCTCTAACGGAGGAGTTCCAAGTACACCATACCCTTCCCGAGAACCCTTTGGCAAATTTGCCTCCTCTTCCGATTCTTCCGCCCGACTTTGCACCAGGTACTCACTTTACGCAAGAACGTGCTGACACTCTAGATCTTGACCCGGCAAACTGGTTGTGGCCCAAAGAGCTAAAGCTTGTGCGCTGGCTCGTCTGCATACACGAAGACGCTTTTGCTTGGGTACTGACGGAACGTGGCCGGTTCGACGAGCGGTATTTTCCGCCAGTGAAAATCCCGACGGTGCTGCACACACCATGGGTGCTGCGCAACATCCCTATCCCGCCGGCCATCTATGACAGCGCCCTGCAAATCATCAAGGATCGCATTGTGTTGGGGGTCTATGAGCCGTCCGTTGCTTCCTACCAGTCCCAATGGTTTTGCGTCCTCAAAAAGGATGGCAAGAGCCTTTGGCTAGTCCATGATCTACAGCTGCTTAATGCTGTGACCATCCGGGACGCTTCCGTTCCACCGCTAGTCGAACATTTGGCGGAATCCTTTGGCGGCTACGCAGTATATTCTATGATGGACCTATTCGCCGGATATGACCAGCGGCCACTTCATGTTGAATCCCGGGACCTCACATCTTTCATGACACCACTCAGGCCCTACCGGCTAACTACTGTTCCGATGGGATATACTAACGCAGTACAGATCTACCAGGGGGACATGTGCTTCATCCTGCAAGACGAAATTCCACATCACACGTCGCCATTCATCAACAACATTCCGGTCAAGACAGTCAAAATGTGGTATCAACGTGCTGACAGCTCATATGAAACCATTGCAGGCAATAGTGGCATCCGGCGGTTCATCTGGGAGCATCTCACCGTCGTAAACCGGATTTTACAGCGCTTCCAGAACGTAGGCATCACCGTTTCCGCCAAGAAGTTTGTCCTGGCTGCACCGGATGCCACCATCATTGGCCACAAGTGTACCATGGATGGACGGGTGCCACATGAGGACCGGATCCAAAAGATCCGCGACTGGCCGGTTTGTCGGAACCTCACGGAAGTTCGTGGCTTCCTCGGAACGTGCGGTGTGGTACGCATTTTTATCCACAATTTTGCCAAGATAGCCTGTCTGTTAGTCAATCTGACATGGAAGGGTGTTCCATTTGAGTGGGGTGAAGCCCATCTGGACGCGATGAATCGTCTGAAGGACGAGATCATTAAGTCCCCTGTGCTCTGCTGGCTTGATTATGCAAGTGAGCAGGAGGTCATCCTGGCGGTCAACACTTCCATGATCACCGTCAGATATATCTTATCGCAGGTCGGCGAGGATGGTAAATGATATCCAAACCGGTTTGGCTCCATTTTGTTGACGGAAGTCGAGAGCCGGTATTCACAGGCAAAGCTTGAACTTTTTGGTCTTTTCCGAGCACTTTGCGCCGTTCGCACATTCATTTTTGGCCTTCCGAACCTGACAGTAGAAATGGATGCGAAATATGTCAAAGGGATGATCAATAATCCCGACTTGCAGCCTAACGCAACCATAAACTGGTGGATCGCTGGCATTTACTATTCCAATTCCGTTTAGTTCATGTTGCAGCTGATCGTCATACAGGTCCCGACGGACTTTCTCATCGCCTGCCATCAGATAAAGATCCGCCGGAGGATACCGATTTTGATGATTGGCTCGACAACGCCTATTCCTTCAGGGTTGTACTTTTGAACGATTGCATCTCATTACCTTTTGCACCGCTCTTTCCATACTTGGTGCCACCTTCCCTCTCTTCCGCTTCCATCATCCAAATTTCCCCGCCGGAATGTGTCTACCCTGGCTTCCCGGTGATACCTAGAACTTCTTCTTCCTTTCGTCCTGTGGCAGTTTTGTTCTCAGAACTTGACAAGGACTTTCCTTCCGTTTCTGAGACTCTGGATATACCGCGTTCTCCCAAGGTGAAAGCCAAGGAAGCGCGTATCGCACTGATCTGCTCATTTGTACAGGATTTAACGCAGCCTTCCGATCTTTCCAATGCTGAATATGCATCACTTATCTCTTCCGCCTGACATTTCTTTATTCTAAACAGCCGGCTGTGGAGGCGCAGACCACATGGGAACCATCAATTAGTCATCACGGAAGAGAAGCGATATGGACTTATTTGGGAGGCCCACGATAGCCTCGGACACAAGGGTGTCTTCACTGTCCAGACCCGCCTCCTCCTCCGTTTTTGGTGGCCAATGCTTGTTGAAGATGTCAAGTGGTATATCCACACGTGTCACGAGTGCCAGCTCTGTCAGACCCATCGGATGCATCTTCCGCCGATGGTTCCAATCATCAGTGGTTTGTTCCAGAAGGTACACATCGACACGATGTTGATGCCGCATTCCAGAGGGTATCGGTATGTTCTTCATGCCTGCTGCACTTTGACCAGCTACCCTGAATGGCGTATGCTGCGGTCGGAAAATGCCGCTGGCATCGCCTCCTTCATCTTTGAAGATATTCTTTGCCGTTGGGGCCCTGTGGCCGAGCTCATCACTGATAATGGCTCGGCTTTCATTCAGGCATTGGATATTCTCACCACCCAGTACCATGTCCGGCATATTCGCATAAGTCTGTACAACTCTCAAGCCAATGGTATTGTTGAGCGGTGGCATTTTAATGTCTGGGAGGCCATCATGAAAAGCACCCCGGAGGAGGCGCCCTGGCATCACACAGTACCCTCTGTGTTTTGGGCTGAGAGGGTAACCGTTTCTAAGGCCACCGGCCTTTCTCCTTATTTCATGGTTCACGGTGTAGAGCCGCTTTTCCCTTTCGATCTTTCTGAAGCAACATTTCTTGTTCCACTCCCGGAAGCTGACATTCTTCCAACTTCCGACTTAATAGGATGGCGCGCCTGACAATTGCAGAAGCGGCAGGAAGACCTGGAAGCTATCCGAGAACGAGTCCTGCGCGCACACTTCAAATTGGCTGCTCAGTTCAAGGCCACGTACAGGAACTGAATCAAAGACTATGATTTCTCATCCGGAAGTCTAGTACTCATTCGCAATTCCAAGGTCAAGAAAGAGCTGAATTGGAAGACGAAGCCGTGTTACCTTGGGCCGATGGTGGTAGTTCGCCGCTCCACCAGAGGCTCATATGTATTGGCTGAGTTGGACGGATCCGTCTTGAAGCTCCAGTTTTCTGCCTTTCATGTAGTACCCTATCATGCATGGTTCCGCATTTCAATGCTGGTGACACCGTTTATCGATGAAGAAACGAGCAATTCAGAAGCGGAAGAAGCAGAAGAAGCAGCCGATGAACAATTGCACTCGGAAGATGATTCATCCGATGCAAATTGAACCCTGATACCACACAAACCGTCACTGTATGATATTGTTTTATCCCAGGCTTTGGCCGGTGCCTCTGTTTCACCCCGGGCTTCGGCCGGCGTCTCATTCATATCATAAGTTTCATCCTGGTTTTCGTTCGGTGGTTCCATCCGCATCTGATCATTTAAAAACATCCCCCTCACTTAATCACCTCTATTTCATTCCGAATATACAACAGAAAAAGATAGAAAGCAACAAGACACACATACCGTCTATCACTATACCACCTTCGATTCTCCTGAACTTCCGCTTGTTATGCCGGCGCTTCCGCACACTAATTCAGACTTCTTCCGTGTGCCTGGCGTCACACCTGTTTGTTTAGTATACAACTACTGTCAGCCGAACAGTATCAGAAGATTGTGGACGGCAGGAAAGAGATCGGACAACATGAGACTCTCCTTTTATATTGGCATATCTTTCGACTTAGTTAACCATTTCTATTTTCACAGCCACCGGCGGATCAGACTCGCAGGGACATCGGACTCAAATGGGACATGATAGGCATCGGAATGCAAGATGACATTGTATGGACATTACAGGGCACGCGAAAGGACTATCTACTCGGCGTCGTGGATACGAAACACCTTGTTCTTGAGGTCAGCCAGCTCTCTCACTGCTTGCGCCAGCATCACCTCTTGAGCCTTGTTGGACGTCATGGCCATCCACATTGCCGTCTCTAGGCGGTGGAAGCGGTCTTCCCAGTTGCCCAACCGTTCTTCCAACATGGGCCGCACAGCCCTCTTGGACAGCCCCGCCTCGGTCGCTCGTGCCTTCCCCTTTGGTATTTTCTTCGGCCGCAGGGACTCCATCTCGACGCCTGAGTCACTGACTTCGACGACCTCGTGCTCAGGAGGAGGTGTGCGTGGTGCTTGAGCCATTGCCGGTCAGCGTTAGTAATTTAGGGAGCTGCTGCACTCACCATTCTTTTTGGCGGCCCCTTTGCCGGTCGCGGAAGCCTTTTCACACCGGCCCTTGCGGCGTTGGCAGAGCCGACAACTTCTTCCGACCAGCCCCTCGCACGGCACTTGTGCACGCTGGCAGGTGGTGCACGGCGTGCTGTGTCGTACATTGTCGCCCTTCCTCCGAGATGCCTTCATGGGAGCTGGCTTGCTGGCCTTCTTGTCATTCTCGCCTTCGACTTCCGCATCTTCCACCTCTCGAGCACGCTGTAATCGAGTCGGTTGCATTTTTGAAGCAAAGGCAAGTCACGTACCTTAGTGACCTTCGCCCTTGGCCGCACCTGTTACGATTTGCCCTACGGAAGAGTATCACAATCTGGACTTAGCCGTTTCTTTTCTTATAGAGCACGTGACCGTGAGACTTAGCACATGACTAGTTCACGTGACGACCAGCTACGGAGGGATCCGAGCTGTCCGGTGTCAGGCATGCATGTGGTAGGGGCTAGACCCTTATCTGCCTCGTGTATTTAATCACCGCTCCACGAGGAGCTTATCTTTGATCACCGTGCCTCGTTGCGCTCTAGACACGCCTAGACGGCCTCATGCTAGGAACAGTCTCCCACGAGACATCATTATGATATCATACTCTCTCACGTTATGTCATACCTATGTAGATATGCACGGACCAGTAGTCAATAGCTACAAATATGCTGTATGGTATATATACTCGAATATGATGACCCAAGGACCTCAGTTAAGTCCTTGTGGCATTCCCCTCTACTTGACTTGATATAAGCCTTTGTGAGAGTAACCTGAGCCACGCTATACGCTGGTAGTAGGTTGCGCTTCATAGGACTTAACTTCTCATTCTCACCTTACTCTCATAAGTTGCGAAGCACTTTAAGCTTCTGCACAAAGCCGGACCCGAGGCTTAAACGGGACATTCATCTTCTTTGGGCACCCCCCTTTCCTTTTAAGTAGCCACTCCCTATAAGGGAGGATAGACTCTTAGCAGCCTACCTGTGGAGTAGTCCGTCACCTCGAGAGGTGTTAAAGGTTTAAACACCGCAGCAAAAACCCCTTCTCTTCTATTGCCGAAAGGCGAGTCCTCGTGAGGCTCATTTTTACTAGTCTATGTAATACCGGTCGCAGTTGGTGCAAGAGCAGTCTTGTGCCCACCAGCTGTTGACATACGAACCAAGTCGGCTGGCTATTGACCCGATTGGAATAACGGTCGAGTGAGACTAGCCCTCCCGTTTCATAGCTACAAAGGATGCTCGGAGCTGCCCACTCCACAAACCAAACCCTCGACTGGGAAACCAGTCAAATCACCATACGAGTAAAGGTCGAACCGGTAGATGAACCGGAGTACAAATTCGACCCCAACGACCAAGTAACGGTCAAGATCGAAGAAGAGGAGATAGACCTCGCTCTTCTTGAACCCCTTCCTCTACCCGACACCCAGGCCTTCTTCCCTGTGGAGCGTCAATACGAATACACCCCCCCTGTGGTAAAGAAACAGGCAAGGTTCAACTTAGGAGCCAACGGGCAACTAGTCCAACACTTTTACATACCCTGCACTAAACCATACGGCACACCAAGAAGACTCCAACAGGAGCAAAGAAGGTTGCAAAGAGAAAAGTGACATAGGCCATACGATCCTCGGCCGAAGGTTCTGAGTAGGAAGTAGATAGTACTACTTAGACAAAATTTCACAATCTTCAGACTCATTACTGCCCTCTCCTAAAAGAATGGACTACGGGCAACAAATTCTTGATCTACAAGTCCTGCTGGCAGGACTCCAGACACAATTGGCTGCAGCAGAAGCCCGAGCTGCCGCCGCAGAAGCCAAGGCAAACGCTGCCAAGGCATCGGCAAGAGGACCTCGCACGGAGGTCAAAGTTACAAAAAAGGTTGACCCGATCCCAGATCCAGGGTCATTCAATGGTGACTACTCCCATTTCAACGAGTGGTGGATCAAAATGCAGGTGTACCTGCAAATGAACCAAGAGACCTTCGGGTCTAAAAAGGAAGTTACCCTAGCGGTCTTGTCTCAGATCGGCTCGGGAAAAGAAGGAGACAAAAATGGAGCAGGCGAATGGGCCCGTTACCATATAGAGACTAAGCTCGCCTCAAATGAATGGTGGGCTGTGAAGGACTTGGAGCGGGAGCTTTCCCACCGCTTCAGGTCGGCAACCAGACAGGGAAAGGCCCTGAGGGATCTTCAGACCCTCAGACAAGGAACGAGGCAGACTGAGGCCTTCCTAACTCAGTGGGAAACCCTATACCGACAGTCAGGTATAGATGAGGTGATGGGCGTTCACCTTCTGGTAAAAAACGCCCGAGAGGAGATTGTTCAACACATCTCCCTCAATCTCCATGGGGACGATGCCCCCACCAACCTCGCCGATTGGATCGGCCAAGTAAGGAACATTGGAAACGCATTCGAACAATTCGAGCTAGCCCGCTGCTTGAACAACAAATGGGGCAACAATGCGTCCACCAGATCATCCACCCGGCGTGACCCAAATGCAATGGACATCGATGCTGCCCGAAAGGGTAAGTGTTTTAACTGCGGGGGCAATCATTTCGTCAAGGACTGCAAGAAGGCTAAGACGCCTTGTAGCGAATGCAAGTTCCTTGGGGGAGGGCATCGCAAGGATTGCTCAAAGAGAAGCAAACCTCGCAAGACTCGCGCTGCTCAAAAGGAGAGTGGTGATGATAGCGACTCGGACTGCGAAAGTAATAATGTCCGAGCTAGCCGCAAAGGGAAGGCTAGAGAAAACCCGAAATCCATAAACAAAATGGGTTTCAAAGAGGCGAAAGCCTATTTCACAGACGTCTTAAATGCCAAGGCAAAGGAGGCCAAGGCGGGAAAAGAATAAGGCTCATGACTAATCAGGGAAGTCATGACGCCGAGGACTATTTCGGACACATAAAAGTACAAAAGCCCAAAAATACGTATTTCGATGTACTATTATCGGATTCAGAGTCAGTAACTTATTTTGATGACATAACCGAAGCCACAACTCAGGAAGAGCCTGAGCGCGCCAGACGGGAATCTGGGCTTAATTTGGCAAAAACAAAAGAAGAAAAATTTGAATATTTCCCTGATAGGATACTGGTCTGCTCCATGACCGCATCCGAAATAAAGCTTGGAGTAAAGGTGGCACCGACCACAGACAAATGCCGGATGATGGGAGCAAAGGCGCTCCTCGATAGCGGAGCCAACGGAATCTTCCTAGACAAAAAATGGGCTCATGACAACAATATTCCCCTAAAGAGGTTAGAACGGCCAATCCCAGTGTTCAATGTGGACGGAACAAAGAACAGTGCCAGGAACATTACCCACACAGCCGAACTAATCGTCAATTACCAGGGGCATCGGGAAAAGCTTGAAGCAGAGGTGACCGATCTGGGAAAGGTGCCAATGATTCTGGGGTACACATGGCTGCAGAAGCATAACCCAGAAATAAATTGGACCACGGGAGAGGTTCTACTTATGAAATGCCCAAGAACCTGCTATCTCCTTTCAGACCGATCGGTGTTCCTGCAATGTCTAGAAGAGGAAGAAATTGAAAACGCTCCCCACATGTACCATCACGTAAAGAAAATGGAGGTTACGCCACCAAAAAAGGCAGAAAAGATGGTGGAAGAACTTGTCCCAAAGCAGTATCACGACTACTTAGATCTCTTCACGAAGAGGGCATCGGAACGAATGCCCAAAAGAAGACCGTGGGATCATGCAATCGACCTAAAAGAAGGGTTCATACCTAAAAAGGCAAAAGTATATCCAATGTCCCATGAAGAAAAGGAAGAAGTGAAGGCCTTCGTAGCAGAACAACTGCGAAAAGGATATATCTGACCGTCCAAATCCCCGCAAACATCTCCAGTGTTCTTCATACCAAAGAAAGAAGGAACGAAAAGAATGGTACAGGATTACCGTTACTTGAACAGCTGGACGATCCCGAATGGCTACCCCTTGCCATTAATCTCACAACTTATTGACAGACTAAAAGGGGCTAAGTTATTTACGAAAATGGACCTCCGATGGGGATATAACAATGTCCGAATCAAAGAGGGCGACGAATGGAAGGCAGCCTTCACTACCGAAGAAGGAAGTTTCGAACCTTTAGTAATGTTCTTCGGTCTGAACAACTCGCCAGCCACTTTCCAAGCCATGATGAACGACACCCTGTCGGATATGGATTCCTTTGTAATCGTATATATGGACGATATTCTAGTATTTACAAAAAGCACCGATCAAAGATTGCACGACGAGGCTGTGCGAAAGGTGCTCCAGAGGCTTAAAGAAGCCGACCTATTTATTAAACCAGAAAAATGCTTCTTTTCTGTAGAACGAGTCGAAATGCTGGGAATGGACGTAACCAGCGAAGGAATCATGATGTCGAACTCCAAGAAGGAAGGAGTGTTGAATTGGCCTACCCCTACAAATGTAAAAGGAGTAAGAAGCTTCCTCGGGCTAGCCAATTTCTACCGACGGTTCATAGACAAGTTCTCAAAGATAGCACGACCCCTTACCGAACTCACCAGAAAGGACAAGGCGTGGGAATGGGGAACCGAACAACAGGCATCTTTTGATAAGATGAAAGAAGCATTCACGTCAGCCCCGATCCTGGTTTATCTGGATCATGAGGCGAAGTTTCGCCTGGAATGCGATGCATCTTTATTCACCACGGGGGCAATATTATCTATGGAGAAAAATGGAACGTGGCACCTGGTGGCCTTCAGTTCCCACAAAATGACAAAAGAGCAACGTAATTATCCAGTCGCTGATAGAGAGATGCTAGCCATCATTCATGCCTTAGAAATATGGTGACATTATCTAGAAGGGGCAAAGCATGAATTCGAGATATGGACCGATCATGCGAACCTTCAATATTTTATGACCAGCCAAAACCTTAACCGACGGCAAGCACGTTGGGCGCAATGGCTATCTCGCTTCAATTACGTACTCGTGAGAAAACCAGGGACGAGCATGGGAAAAGCTGATGCCCTTTTGAGAAGGGAAGACCACGCTGTGGGAATCGAAGATGACAATAAGGAAGTAACTGTCATCCCGAACTCGCGGATAAGGAGATCTGAGATCACCAATATAACCTCAGAAGAAGAGGAAATATTAAAAAGCATCCAAGATGCCACCTCGCTGATGAAGGAATCCGATATGAAGGGAGAAGCGAAAGAAGGCTTCCTCTACCACGAGAATAAGATATTCGTGCCCAAAGGGGATATCTGTCAGCGAATCATAACTTTATACCACGACTCCACCATAGCAGGACATGGAGGAGTAGCGAAGACCATGGAGTTGATCTCCTGATATTATACCTGGGAAGAAATGCACCCCCAGATCAAAAACTATTGTTCCCGATGCGAGAGATGCAATCGGATGAAGCTGACGAACCAGGCAGTGCCTGGGAAGTTATTACCCCTTCCAGTACCAGAGGGACCCTGGAAGGATATCTCCGCCGATTTCATAACGGACCTACCACAATCGGACGGATATAACACGATCCTAGTGGTCGTGGATAGATTCTCTAAAGAAGCATGCTTTATTCCCACCAATAAAACTATAACAAGCAAGGGGACAGCAAAGCTTTATAGAGATAACGTATGGAAGCATCACGGACTTCCTTCTTCTATTGTATCAGATCGAGGGCCGCAGTTCGCGTCACAAGTGATGACGGACTTATCGAACGCCCTGGGGATCCGACTTAAATTAAGCACAGCTTTCCACCCACAAACAGATGGGCAAACGGAAAGAGTAAATCGCGAATTACAGCAATACCTACGGCTGTACTGTGCAGAAAAACAAGATCAATGGGCAGAATGGCTGAGCCTAGCCCAGTTCACATACAACAATTGGCAATCTTCTTCTACGAAGAAAGCCCCATTCCAGGTCACACGGTCATATGAACCATGAATGGGAATAGAGCTGACTAACATTAAAGCACCTGTGGTGCAAGACTTCCTAGAAGGAATGAGGTTGACTTTAGATCAAGTCAGAGAAAACCTCGAAAATAGACAAAAATCCATGAAAGCGCAAGCGGACAAGAAGCGGTCCAATGCGCCGGAATACAAAGTAGGGGATAAGGTCTGGCTCAGTACCGAGAACCTTAATCTCCGGGATACACGAATCAGCTGAAAGCTGACTGAGTGATGGCTCGGCCCATATAAATTATTAGAAGTCGCTAACGACCAGAATGTCGTAAAACTACAGCTCCCACGCGGCATGAGAATTCACCCGGTAGTGAATGTCTCCCGCGTTAAACCCTATAAGGAACGCCTTGATGGCCAACTGACATACAAGCCTGGACCTATTAAGGTTACAGAAGATGGTTTGGAGGAATTTGAGGTCGAATACATTATCGCCTCACGGATGAAAGGACAGCGTTTGGAGTACCTTGTTCACTGGCATGGATATGGGGAAGAAGATCAAACGTGGGAACCTGCTGACAACCTTCGATCGGCTGCGGATGCAGTGGCCATTTTCCATCGGAAGAACCCGAACACACCCAGGAAGCTTAACTTTATTACGCCCGAGTGGTTTTCCAGCCTCTTTAGGCCTTACAATGTATTTACCGATTGTGACCCTATTTGGAATCGTCTGGAATCTGATTCTTAGGTGGGGGGTAGTGTTACGATTTGCCCTACGGAAGAGTATCACAATCTGGACTTAGCCATTTCTTTTCTTATAGAGCACGTGACCGTGAGACTTAGCACATGACTAGTTCACGTGACGACTGGCTACGGAGGGATCTGAGCTGTCTGGTGTCAGGCACGCATGTGGTAGGGGCTAGACCCTTATCTGCCTCGTGTATTTAATCACCGCTCCACGAGGAGCTTATCTTTGATCGCCGTGCCTCGTTGCGCTCTAGACACGCCTAGACGGCCTCGTGCTAGGAACAGTCTCCCACGAGACGTCATTATGATATCATACTCTCTCACGTTATGTCATACCTATGTAGATACACACGGACCAGTAGTCAATAGCTACAAATATGCTGTATGGTATATATACTCGAATATGATGACCCAAGGACCTCAGTTAAGTCCTTGTGGCATTCCCCTCTACTTGACTCAATATAAGCCTTTGTGAGAGTAACCTGAGCCACGCTATATGCTGGTAGTAGGTTGTGCTTCAGCACCTCTACCCAAAACTCGGTGCTCACGCGGGTCTTGCTCCACCCTTCTTCGGCTCCGCTTGTCGTAGGTGCTCCTGCTTCTTCCACCTCCTGGCTAGTCGCAGCTGTCCTTGGTTGCCCCGGCACATCATCCACCTGAGCGGGACTGGCGTCTGTTTTGTCGGCCGGGATCGCCTCGCCCACAGCGTTTATCAAAGCGGCAGCGGCCACCACACCTTCTGCCACTCTCTGCTTCTCCCGTTGTCCCCACGCATGCACCATTTGAGTGGCAGTCTTCAGCTCTTCCCGCTCAGCCGACGTCAGCTCGATGGGGGCACCAAGCTCTCGAGCTGCATTCCTGCAGACGGCAAGGTTGTTCTGTAGACAATTAGCACTGTCTGGATAGGCCATAAAGCGGGTACGCACCAGTTGGGGGCCCCACTCTTTCAACCAGTCGCCCTGCTCCTCCGCGAATGCTTCAGTGTCGTCGGGATGGCACTTGGTGGTAGCCAGAGCCGCCGCCAGGGCTTCCTTGTAGGCTGCCGCTGCTTCCACCTTAGGGTCCGGGGCCAGTGAGGTGTTGTTGTCGTCGTCGAAGAGGAAGGCGGCGAGGTTGTCGTCACTGGTGGTGCCAGTGGTGTATGCCATGAGAGAGAGAGGGAGGAGATAGTACTGGTTGACGAAGAAGTCGCGTTGCTCGCGTGTCGCGTTTTGTGGACGTGTGCCACCGCTTACATAATGACAAAGCGGAGTCTGACTGGGGACAGTCAGTTTCTAAGTCCCCTGCGGATGTAAGAAACCGTTGTTTCCTGATGCTGAAATACCGCCGGGCCACCTCTTGCTACACACCTTGATGATGCTCAGCGTACTCGCTCACTCTTCCGCCCGCCCTCGACACCTTCCACACTTCTGCACAGTTCTTCCACTGTCGGCCAATGCCTTCTGATGCCGATGAAGATGGTCCTTGTTCCTGTCCACCAGCCTGAGTCCCTAGATCCGCCAGTGAGTGTCTCTTTGATTTTATTTACCTTTCTATCCGTCCGCATTCCATTACTTGGCTTTTCCACGCACGACACTTCCCCTTCCGCCATCGGAAGACTTGTTTTTCTTCTCGGTACACCCCATACCTTGTGTCGGAAGGCTACGGCCACCATCAGAACTACCTTATAGTATTCGGACGTATTCTTACCCACTTACGGTAGTGTCGTAAACACTAGTATTGCGTTATAACATGTGCCCTGTACGTACAAGGGGATCTATCTACCTTTTCTCTGTACATCCGCCATGAGCGCGAGTCCAATACTCATCCCCGACCGTTTTCCCTCTTTTTCTTACCTTCCATCGCCCCACACGTCACTGCTGTCTCTTCCGAACCCGTTGGAAGACTGTAAACTGTCCTAGCAACCCCGGAAGCTGTCGGAACACCCGGTTCCAGCCCGGGCAGAGTTAGTTGTAAGACCTGAAAGCTTTAAACTTCTCCTCGAACCTTTGAATCCCTTGGGAAGAGCGTATCACGCCATTCCCCCTTTCTACTGATTCTCCTGTCCATCCAGACAGGTTCTACATTTTACAACGGCTAGCAGGAGTGTTAATGGGCACCGAAGCAGGGATGAATGACAGCCGCAAGACGGAAGCCATTCCAGGTGCTCTAAAGGCGGCCCCAGTGAGCAGGAAGGTAGCTGCCATGACCACATCCTTCATTTCGTATGGCTCGTCGGGATGGACATCCGACTTGACAATGGCCAGGTGGGAGCGGAGGCGTTGTTCTACGTCCGCTGGAAAGCCATACATGAAGGCCATGTCCCGGTCCCATTGTGACAACTTGTTCTTGCCTACTAGATAGTTAGCCACCGTGATAAAGGCCCAATGATACTCTCCGACGTCCTCTTGATTGCACATCGGCTTGGCACAGTATTCCTGTAACAAATATTCGAGGTCAGCAACACAGTACTGGTTGGCACCATCGCTTCCGGGATAGAGTGCTTTGACGGCGGCAATGAATGCTGGCCAGTCAGCATTTGTGGCCTTGGGAAGGGAACACCATAGCTCCCTGTGAGTCACACCGGCATACCGAATGGCAGCACGAATTTTGCCTGCAGGGTTGATCCAGGCTGTGTCTCCTAATTCGTCCACATCTTCAAAAAATAAGGTGAGTTCAGTGGCAGTCCCATTGAACTTGGGGGTGTGCTGGGTGCCCTGAAGCAGCATCTGGATGGCAGCCATTTGTCTTTGCAGTGGCAGGATGTTGTGTCTTGGAAGTGGAATGTAACGGGCTGGTGGCGAGAAGGCTGACAATGAACTTGACGATGAGTCAGACGGCGACGGAGAGGGTGTTGCAGAGCGTGATGAGGCTGTTGAGTGGGACGGGGTGTCAAAAAGGAAAGCTAATGATGGTTCTGATGGGTCCTCCTGTAATGAAGGTTGCTCGGAAGTTTCCAATCCCAGAGTTTCCAACTCGAAATTTTCTGGTGGCATCAGCAAGGGGGACAGAGTCGAAGGCGATGAGATAGATGACTGAGTTCTAGAACTCTCTTCCGATGGGTTTACCACACTTTCCTGCAGGGGCTCAAGGTTACCGGCGTGTGGTGTTTCACAAGGTGACAGAAGAGGTGTCAGCGGCGATGGAGGTGTATAACCGGGAGACAAGCCGGTTGGTTCAGAAGATGGTGGTGGCGAGGAATGGAATGCCCCTGGAATGGCGATGCGGGCCAATACCGTAACTTCAGGAATAGGATCTGCTATATGTCCCAAAGTGGAAGAAATGTTGGCATTTGAAGCCCAGGGATGGCGCGGGACCCTAGGTCGTGTCTCGGCTGACGAATGTATGACAGAAGAGCTGGCGTTTGCTGTCCTTCAAGGAATGGAGCCTGGTTGCTGGGTGACAGAATGTGTGATAGGCAACTGATTGCTGTCAGAACTGACCAATCAGAAGAAGTCAGAGTCAGCCGAGATGTCAAGGTTATGGAATTCTTCAAGGGTGTCTTCAAGGTCTCTGCGGGCAGGGGTCTGCCTAAGCGTCCTCCTCCTTGACACTGCTGAATCCCTCACAGTGGGCTCCAGTTGAAGAACGATAAACCTGTCTGAAGTGACAGGTGATGTCAGTAGAAATAAGGGAGGCACGATATGCTCTTCCCAAGGGACTCAGAGTACAAATGTGAGGTTCTATGCTTTTTAGGACTTAAAACCTACTGATTCCGAGCTGGAACTGGGTGTTCCAACAGCTCAAAAATGTGTTGGAGCGGTATACAAACTTCCCAACGGGTTTGAGAGGTACAGTGGTGACGGATGGTGGTAAACGGCGGCGGAACGGTAGAAACGGTGGCAGCGGTGGTCGTAGACATTGTCGAGCGTCAGCAAGGTCATACAAAATAGCGGGAGAGGTAAAAGATAGATTCTTACATACATAGGTACACTAGTTTATAGTCCCGGGCATCCCTGAGACTGTGAGACACACGAGAAAGAAAGAAAAGAGATTCTAAGTAGGTTCCGTCAGATGGATACATGACGGCAGCACTACTCTACAGAGTCCATGTCAAAGAAATAAGATGGAAACACTTACTGACGGGGACGGGACATCTTGTGGGCTTGGGACAGTCTTCTTCGGCCATGGAACTACAGTTCTGTTTGGTTTGACTGAGTGGTAAGTGACGGAATGAGACGGGGTGAGATGGGATGTGTGCGGCAGATGGTGGGACGTGTGTGGGATGGAACGATGAGGACAGCTGGTTGTCGGAAGCTAATGAAACAGGGGATTTCAGTACTAGGGAGCTGGTGCTCCCTACAACGGTGGGGTGCGTGTTGGCCTTAGAGTGCTGGCAAGATGCGCAGCCTTCAACATACTTGCAGACGAAGGTAGTGAGGCCCAGCCACCAAAACTCCGAAGCCACAAGCTGGCGGGTCTTCAAATAGCCAGGGTGACCAGCTGTCTTGTGATCATGGCAACGCTGGAGAATGGACCGGCGGAGCACGGCATCAGCAGGAACATAAACACAACCCTGGTAGGTGAGAATGCCATCGACCGATTGGAAGTCGGCAAGGCATTTGCGGACAGAGGGGGGAAGGTAGGTGTCGGTGAGGCTCTGGAGGGCATCAACGACAAGGGGATCAGAGGCAGAGGATGAGGAGATCTTGTCACAGAGGGCAACGTCAATGACATTGACAAAGAGTGACTCAGGGAGCAGGGTCGTGGATGAGTTGTCACTGGAAGGGGAAGTGAGATCATGGCGGCAGGAGAGGGCATCAGGGGCGGCAAGGAGTTTGCCGGGGACGTGGATGAGTTTCAGATCGAAATCTGCAAGGTCAAGGAGCCAACAGGCCTGTCGGCGGTTCAAGTGTTGAGGTTGTCGGAAATAGGTGAGGTTCTTGTGATCGGTGAATACTTGGATGGGGGTGGCAGATCCCTGGAGGTAGTGCCGCCAGGACTTCAGGGTGCGGATGACAGCGAGGAGTTCACGATCATAGATGTCATAATTTCGTTCTGCGGGTGAGAATGACTGGGAGAGGTAGGAGCAAGGGTGCCAATCTCTGTTGGCGTCGGTTTGTAAAAGGACCCCTCCAGATGCAAAGGCAGATGCATTGGTGGTGATGGCAAAAGGTCAGGTGAGGTCGGGGAATTGGAGGACAGGTTTCGAGAGGAATAGGCCCTTCAGGGTGAGGAATGTGTCCTGGCAAGTGGGGGACCAGTTCCAGGGGGAGATTTTCTTTGTGAGGTCTACAAGGGGACGGATGATGGTGGAGTAGTCAGGGATGAAAAGCCAATAGAAGTTGGTGAACCCCAGGAATGACCGTACTTCTTTGAGGGAAGACAGTTCAGGCCATTTGGCAATGCCATCAAGTTTCATGGGGTCCATAGCGATGTGACCTGGCTCAACTATCATGCCGAGGTATTCCACCTTTGAGGCAGCGAAAGTACATTTCTCGAGTTTGAGGTGGAGGTCAAGTTCCTCTATTCATTGTAGGACACGTTTGGTCTGTTCGATGTGGGTGGCTTCGTTTGGGGAGAAAATGAGGAGATCATCCATGTAAACAACCAGCCATCCTTCAGCAATCATATCCCTGAAGGAATTGTTCATGAATCTTTGGAAGGTGGCAGGGGAGTTAGTGAGACCGAAGAACATGACTGTGGGCTTGAAGAGGCCTTTGTGGGTAATGAAGGCTGCCTTCCATTGATGTCCATCCTTGATTTGGACGTTGTTGTATCCCCAACGAACATTGAACTTGGTGAAGACCTTGGCTCCTTTGAGCTTGTTGATGAGGTCAGAGATCAATGGAAGGGGGTAGGCGTCACGAACGGTATGTTTGTTTAGGTATCAGTAGTCTTGGCATGGGCAGAGTTTGCCATCCTTTTTCTTGACAAAGAAGAAGGGGGAGGCTTGAGGGGAGTTGGAGGGGCGAATTTTCCCAGTGGCGAGGTTTTCTTTGAGGAAATCTTCAGTGGCTTTTTGTTCATCGGGGGAGAGGGGGTAGATTTTCCCTATCTTGGGAACAAAGGAGTCGTTGAGATTAATCTCATGGTCGTAGGGTCGAGAGGGGGGCACGTGGTCCGTGGCTTCCTTGGAGAAGACGTTGGCGAATGTGGAATATTCCAGGGGTAGTTCGGTCTTTGGTTGGGCCTTCTCAGCTTCCATAGCGAGTTCAGTGGCGTGAGTAAGCTTGGCAATGACCAATGGTTGGATAAATCTGTGTCCACATTTGATAATCTGATTAATGTGGAAGGCGTCTTTGGCACATCGGACAAAAGGGTCGGGGAATTCATAGTCCAGGTAGTTCCAAAGGTGTTCATTGGTTTCTACACGGAGTGTTGACCAAGGAGGGGGTGAGTGTGTTTGAGGGTAAGCCTTGTCGGCTCATTTGGAGTCCTTTTTGTGCAGTTGATAGAGGAGGGATGACTCGTCTTTCTCCTCAAGGATCTCTAGGGTCTGGGCCAACCAGTCGATGATCGGGTTGGCTTTTCTGAGCCAGGGGGCCCCGAGGATTACGTTCTGGGATCCACAGTTCATGACGTGAAAAGTGGTGAAGGTTGCGATCCCTTCTACATTGATACAGAGGGTGGTGGAGAATTTGATTGCTCCATCCTTGTTATATGAGGAGTCCACATTCCGGACGGGGATCGGGAGGTCGAGGCAGGTGGTCTGGAGTTTGTGTTTGTGCACGAAGCTCCAGTCGAGGCAATTGAGATCAGCCCCAGAATCTACTAGGGCTTGGGTGTCAATGGTTTTCATCGAGGCAGAGGGTTCAATGAGTTGAATGGGGATCTGTATTGTCTTAGCAGACAGTGATACAACTACATTGATACTCGATGGGAGGAAAGGAGTGACTCACATTGATCGAGGCTCCTTTTCTAAAAACCCAGCTTTCCAAGGAATACTCATCCAATGACTTCTTCATCATCATCATCTAGCTGAATAAGGGAGGGAATATCCTCCTTGACCTGTTGGACAGCAGATTTCCTTTTAGCTGGGGTCGAAGTGGAAGGGGGAAAGGTGGGGCAGGCATTAGCTCGGTGTCCTGCCTTGCAGCATCAAAGACAGAGACCCTTCTCGAAGCACCATTTTCATTCCTCAGGGGTGAGCTTAGGAACTCTGACGGCGTCTACGTCCATGGCGTCGGGGTCTTTCTGAGTCGTCTTCTGGGAAGAGAAGTTCTGGTAGAAGGTCTTCTCAGGGTGGCATCGGCAGGAGAGGATGTCGTTGATGCAAATTTGATGGGTGTGGAAGGAAAGGGCCTTGCTCTGCCATTCTTCCAAGGTGGCAGGGGTCTTATCCATGGTCAGAATTTTCGTGACGATGGAGTTTGGGAGTCCATTAGAATAGAAGTTGATCAGGACATTTTGATCAGTGATTTCTGTGACAGCGACGTGATTGTTGAACGAAGAGTTGTATTCTGTGAGGGAAGGGATGAGGGTACCATCCCTTTGGGGAATGATGCGAGTGTTTGTCAACCAGGAAATCGAGTGGTTGACTAAGTCATGGTGTTTGAATCCTGTTTCGAACTTTTTGACAAAGTCGTCCCAGGATCCCATGGAGATAACACCTCCCTTGATAGCAGAGGTTCTAAAGTTAGATGCCCAGGAAGCGGCGGCTCCCTTGGTCATGAACGAGAGGGCATAGGCAATTTTCTTGGCATCTGTATCATAGATGGACATGTTGACACAGAGATAGAAGACAACGGAGTTGAACCATTGCCTTACCTTAGTGAAGTTGCCATCAAAGTGTTCGGGGGTGCCGAGATGGAGTTCTGTGGGTTTCGAAGACATTGGGGCAGGTGGTGTGAATATGGGGGTTCTAGTGGGGAACAGGAACAGCTTGTTCCATTGGACTGGGGTGGGGGATGGGGGCGTCTGGATGCAAGGGATAGAAATACGGGTGGAGAAGTCGTGTGCAAGGTCTTGGTCTAGGGATCCTTCCTCTGGTGATGTGAGGGGAAGGTTGAGTTCTGAGGAGTGGGAATCAGAAGAGACATCTTCTGTGTCTGAGGAGTCTTCGACGGAGTCAAAGACAGTCGAGGGTTGCTGAGCACAGCGAGCGCCCCAGCAGGGGTCTGAGGGTGGTCTCTGAGTAATGGTGACAGCCTACTGAATAGTAGCCGATCAGGAAGAGAGACTTGTTCTTTTGTTGCAACTAACCCAGGTAGGGATAGAAGTAGCCCTTGGTTGGGTCAAGGGGTTGAGACAATACGAGAACACAAGGGGGCTCCTTGTGGGCTAAGTATCCAACACTAGCAATCAGCTAGGTTGGATCAAGAGTTATAACAATGCTAGTGATGGGCTAGGTCGAGTCGAGGGTTCTGAGGACTAGCTGGCACTTATCCATGGCCAGGAGACGTGTCAAGAGGAGTGTATTCCACAAGGGAATCGAAGGTACAGTGTAAACTAGAAGAGTACAAGGGAGAACAAGTCTGAGGAGTATCTGTGGTACCAAAGGGTTTATATACTCGAGGGGACTGCTTTAGGGCAGGTGTGAGAAATGGAAGAAGTGATGATGAAGCAAGTGAGAGATAAAGGCGATTGGTCAGAGATAAGAGTGAGTCATCACACTTTAGGGTGGACGTGGGGAGTGGGGTGAGTCATCACAGAAGAAAAGAAAAGATAGTCTGGGGTGAGAGTCGAACCAGCGCATAGTAGTACAGGAGTGAGTAAATCGTAACAGCTCAGGCTACTCTCACACAGGCTTATAAAGAGTCAAGTAGTAGGGGAAATGCCACAAGGACTTAACTGGAGTCCTTGGGTCATCATATTGAAGTATATATACCATACAACATGTTTGTAGCTATTGACTACTGGTCCATGCATATCTACATAGGTATGACATAACGTGAGAGAGGATGATATCATAATGACATCTTGTGGGAGACTGTTCCTCCATGAGGTGGTCTAGAGCACCATGAGGTGTGGCGTTAGTGCCATGAGGCACGGCAATCAAAGATAAGCACCTTGAGGTGCAGTGATTAAATACACAAGGCAGATAAGGGTCTAGCCCCTACCACGTGCGTGCCTGACATCCAGACAGCTCGAGTCCCCCCAAGCTGGTCGTCACATGAACTAGTCATGTGCTAAATCTCACAGTCACATGCTCGTAAAGTAAAATATGTCGAAGTCCGTTGAGTGTGATACTGGCAGCTTAGGGCAAATTGTAACAATATGCAGCTATGGCTCTCACAGCACAGAATGCAATATGGCTTCGGAACGTTTATGCCAAAATCAGATACTGTCAGAATGGACCCACCACAATACATGCAGATAATACATCCACTATCATGATTGCAATGGATTATCAGCACCAAGATAAGGCATGATATTTCAATCTCTGGCACCACTTTGTGCATGAAAAAATCTGCAGAGGAATATTGGACATACATTTCATACCAACCAATCATATGATGGCCAATGTGCTTACAAAGCCACTAAGCCAAGAACTGCATAACAAGCACGTGACTAACATGGGCTTAACAACAGCTTGAGGGGGAGTGTTGGCATCAAGCCAACAAAAGAACATGTGCAAGCTTATGTAAGCCCATGTATATGTGCGTCATAAGTGTGCATCATAGCAGAGCATCATAGTATACAGCTCGTCCCTGTCTCAGCTTACACTACGAATATATGGGATTAGAAAATCAATAGAGTACAAGTAGTATATAAGTGAGGGACTAGTGTCCCCTAATAACAACAACTCTTGCCTGTTGTCCCCCATCTTGTCTGCCTCACAACTCAACTCTCTTCTGCTCGATTAGTAAACATCATCACATGCTCCAACACTTTTCATCATGTGCTATTATAAAATCTGTAGTTATTCACCACTGATCCACTGGTATTGTCTCTGCTCCTTCACCCATGCCTTCTTGATTTCTAAGTTGTTGCCCAATATTCACCATGGTCATGGGTACACACACATGGTGTAACACTCCAAGTCCAAATTCAGCATCTATCTCATGTCTTTCACTACCATGTGCACCATGATAACGAAAGGCTCTGATGCTTAGGATGAACCAAGGAGTAAGTGTGAATATGGGAACAAATTGAAGTGGTACAAGAATCAGCATTACTCCTGATACCTGCCCTTGAAATTGTCCCAAGGCAATGAGTATTGCAGCTCGATCAAAAAGGATGATACTATAGGGGGAAAAAAGTTATGATTAGATTGAGTTGGAAAAGTAGGATAGCACAAGAAGAAAGGGAAACAGTGACATACCAAACAAAATAGAGGATACTTTGAGCAGCAAGCCAATTCATGTAGTGATTAAAATGCCATTGATTTCTAACTCTATGCCAGTCAAGCATGTGCTTTATGAACTGAAACATTACTAGAGTGCATATCACTGCACCACAAGTAATTTCAGGTACAGCAGAAGCTACAGTCCATGCAAGTGAAGCAGAGGTGACACCACAATAACAAAGATCTGACACTTGGTAAATTTTCACTATACATTGTACAGCAAATGTATGACATCAGGGTGAGTATAATGCATAGGAGAAACAGACTACTACACACCTGTAATATTGTTTGGATATATAATGCAAGTGGCAATTAATGGAATGATCTCACTCATCCAAAACCCAAGGAGGATTCCAAGGATCAGCCTTGAATGATTGAACATTGCCCAAACACGAAGAATCATCACCACTTGAGTTGCCATTATACTTTGTTTGACTATGGAATGGCAAATGTGAGAGCTTACAATCTGCAGCACTGTGCCAAACAGCATATGCCCATACTGCAGCTAGAAAGAGTGTTTCACCTTGAAAGTGTGGCTAAATGAGTTGAACACAAGACACCAGATATCATACTTACAGCTATTTGGAACCAAGTCACTACAGGTTTCAGCCAATACCAAGGGAGGTTGAACACATACATCTGCAGGCTGTTTAGTCTAAGTAATCAAGGGTAATCAGGTACGGGAACACACCTTTTTAGGGCCAGGTAGGAAGGAACTCCACACTTTGCATGATAAGGTTAGTACAACCAACCAATGATTCAAAGTCCCTGTACATACATAGGGTAAAGGCACTGATATGCAATTCTACATGAGCATATCACATACATGAATGCAAATTAGAAGAGAGATTTACATACATAAGGATGTAAAGGCCACAGTAGCGGACCTGTTCAAAGATTACTTGTCTCTGCAAAGGACAAGGCTGGGACACATACTAGGAGATATAGTGTAGTCACTCTAGTCCAGCGTCTGTTCTGTCAATGTGGTTTCGTTAGAAACCTACTGCTTGGTTATTGTATCTGCTGACCCAAATGTAATCAATCTGCACAAATTGTCAATGAAAGACAGTCCATGTGTCATGTCAATAATGAGTCATACCTCTCTCGGGAGTGTGAGGACTGGAATAGTAGCGTTACTGAAGTAATCCAATGGAAAGAGGTAGTATTCCTCACTGTAATCATACGATATCAGAGTGAATAGCACTACTGGACTCTCTATAAGATCGCGATATTGCAGATACTTGTGTTTACACTTACCAGTCAGATAATCACTTTGCTGAAGGATTGATGCAGCAGCTGTTATTGAACTGCTCATCTCCAGGGATAGGAACGGAAAACAGAAAGGTGAAATGAGTAAAACGCTGAACGGACCCAAGGTATTAGAGGATCACGAAAAATGGCAAACTGTATCCAATGGTTCTTGTAATATGGCCTGGCGGTATTGATAGCGTAACGGCCATCGGGTTCTTTATTGCGCCGAAAGAATACAAGAAATTTGATCAGACGGCCCACGAGCCATGCTTCCGCAGCCTAACAGCAGTGCAGAACCCATTCCTGTGGGACATTTTTCTCGATGAGTATAGTTACGCAAAACATTCATGTATTAACATTCATTGAAATAGGACACTGAAGTTAACAATCTTGTCCTATCGGGCCACAGTTCACGTCATTCGAAACCAAGTTCCGCCAACTCACTGCATGTAAACACTACATTGGGTGACCGAGCCAAGGTCCGGTCATTCACGTTTGGGATATGTAAGTCAGCGTGTTATCCATCGGACCGCTCACAGCTTTCACTGTGCCAATGGGGAATAGGGACCAGCTTTAGCCAAGCCTTGATTCGTTTCGGCGCTCTTGGAAAAGCGACCTCTTGGCTTGCGAGACCGTTCCGTGACCGTCATTTCAGCTAGGCAATCATAGTGCCACAGCCTTACGAGCCAGATTCTTTATGGGCGGAGAAATCCGGTCCACCTACACCCAAAGTCTCCCGAATGTTTGCTCAAAGCCTGACCGGGCAGACATCCACTTGTATAGTCACTGGCACGCAGTACGTCAACATGCCGGTGTTTCAAAGTTCTTGTACATCAACAAAACACTACGTCACACTCGTTTTCCCTTCAAGCTAATTCAGTTAACCTGCAAGCGGAGGGATGAAGTATAGTTAGCCGACCTCAACAAAACGCCAACAGATATCTAGAACGACCAACGTGTTCATGATAGGCATCACGCTATTACTTCTTCCCGTTGCCCTGGGGCGCATTTCCGCTGTTTCCGGAATCTTGGGTATTGGCACGACGGTCTGCAGTGCTCTGGGCACGCGCTTTGAAACCTTCATTGCTGCCCGTCCGATCCTACCCTAATCAACGACCCAGGCTATTTCCACCAACAACACTCACTGCATGGGACTGGATGCGTGCCGCAGCCGTCTTATCCATGTGATGAGTCTTGTTGCCGGACATAGATGATACTTGGGATGTGTGGAAGCGAGGTGGGTAGCTCGTGGAGCGAAACTGAGAGCAAGGGGCGACTGGCTTGAATTTTATAGTGTGCAGCTGGGGCCGGA
>JBBPKK010000455.1:0-24010 GCA_038089215.1 Tylopilus vinaceipallidus
GGAACACGTCGGTTATATAAGTCGAGTCTTAGCCGGAAAATTTTCCCCATCACCCACCATCACCACCTCCTATGTCCGCCTACCCTGACATCGAGAACTGGGACGACGCGCGCCTCGCGGAGAACGTCGACGATGACGACGCGCTGTGGAACGCCAAGGCCGCAGAGCGGAGGCGACGTGCAAAGGCGAAGAAAGAGGCGGAGGAGCGGAGGAAGGTGGAGGAGGCCGCAAGAAGGAAGAAGGCCGAGGAGGAGGCCGAGCGGGTGAGGGCCGAGAAGGTTGCGGCGGCGAAGAGGCGGGCAGAGGCCGAAGCGGCAGCAAGGAAGCGGGCGGAGCAGGTACAAGCGGAGCAGGAGCGCGGGGGAGCGAGCTCCGGGAAGGGGAAGGGGAAGGCGAGCGAGCCAGCGATGTGCCGGAGGTGCGAGGACCGGGGGCTGGACTGCACGCAGGGGACTGGGAAGTCCACGTCGTGCGTAGAGTGCCAGGAGGTGAAGGCGAAGTGTGAGCGCCCTGGGGAAGAGAAGCCGGAGAGGAAGAGGAAGCGTAGGGATGGGGCGGACGCGAACACCAATGAGCAAGTCCGGAAGAAGGTCCGGGCGGAGGAGGCACCGGAGGTGACGCAGGCGGGGCTGGTGGAGGCCGCCAAGATCATCGCCAAGTCGTTAGAGGACTTGGGCGATGTTCTGAAGGGGCGGCTGGACCGGACAAACCTGCTGCTCGGGCAGTTGGTGGAGTTGAGGGTGGCGGAGGTGTACCCGGATGACGGGTTTGAAGATGAGGACGCGGAGTGCGCGGAGGCGGCGGCGGAGGTAGAGGAGTGCCGAGCAGAGGCTGAAGAGGCGTCGTCGGGGGGGCAGGGAGATTCGGAGGGCGGAGATGAGGAAGAGGGTGAGGATGGGGAAGGTGAAGAAGATGAGGAAGAGGCAGACAAAGAGTAGTTAGAATAATTTGCGCCTTGTGAAATAAAGGTCCGGAGTTCACTCAGAGTGTGGCCCAGGCTTAGTCGGATACCGGAGATGGAATTCTTCGACTAGTTCCGATGCGTGGCCAAGTTCCGTGGCCAGCAACCAACTGGTCTCTTCGTCGGTACCTTCATATCTGGACCACCGGACTAAATAAAGTAACTTGCAATTTCTTCTTCGTCTGTCTATCTTTGAGTCTAAGATTTCGGAGATCTCATACTCCGGTTCGCCATCAACTTCAACCGGAGGCAGAGGTGGTTGCATGCGATTGGGAATGGTGTTGGTGATGGCAGGTTCTAATTGGGAGACGTGAAAGACCGGATGTACGGACTTCATACTCTCCGGAAGTCAGAGCGTGAAAGAGAGGGAACCGGCTTGCGCAATGATTTCGTATGGTCCTAAGTTCTTCTCGGATAGTTTCTTGGATGGTCGCGTAGACCGGAAGTACTTGGCTTTGACGAAAACCTGGTCACCGACCTTGAAGTCCGGTGCCGGAGTTCGTTTGGCATCTGCGGGACCTTGGCAGCGCTGCTGAGCTGCGGCTATCTCTTCTCGGAGGAGGGTGTGAAGGGAGTCGAGGTCGATGGAGTACTCTCGGGCTCGAGCGGAGGTGAGGTCGCACTCGGGGTGGACAGAGATGTTGGGGTGGTAGCCTTTGTTAGCGAAGAACGGCAAGACACCAGTAGTAGCGTTCGGAGCATTGTTGTACGTGAACTCCGCGAGGGGCAGGAGTTCGGACCAGTTGTCTTGCTGGTAATTGCAGTATGTCCGAAGGTACTGTTCTAGTGTCTGGTTCATACGCTCAGTCTGTCCATCGCCCTCCGGATGATAACCGGAGGTGAAGTGTAGCCGGATGTCGAGAGCCTTGCCGAGGGAGCGGAAGAAGTGTGAGATGAACTCCGAGCCTCGATTGGAGGTTATGTGTGAGGGGACTCCGTGCTCCGAGAAGACGTGGAGTAAGAAGAGTTTTGCTAACCCCAGGGACATCACCTTGTCGTCTGTAGGGATGAATATACATTGCTTTGATAGTCAGTCCACGATGACTAAGATGGCTGTATGTCCAGAGGATGCAGGGAGTTGTTCTATGAAATCCATGGAGATGGAGTTCCATGGTTTCTTGGGGATGGGGAGTTGTTTAAGAAGCCCGTAGGGCTTATGATGGGGAACCTTGGCTCAGGCACAGGCTGTACAGGATGAGATGTACTCTTTGATGAATGTCCAGATGCCTGGCCAGGTGTATTCACGGCGGATGAGGTCTAGAGTGCGATTCTGTCCAAAATGACCAGAGAGAGGATGGTCGTGCTTGTACCGGAGGACTCGGAGGTGGAGATCGTTAGTGTCAGGGACATATATGCGATTATCTAGTCGTAGGAAGCCTTCTGAGTCAACGGTCCAGCGAGAGCCGGAGGTGTTGGAGTTGGACAGATGTATAGAAGCGATAGGATTGGAGGGGAGAGCAGAAAGGATGTCACTATGCAGGGACTCGATATCGAACAGCGTGCTGGCCTGGAGGACCAGAGCTGCTAGACATGTTGCCCGGAGGGACAACACGAGTTGTTCCTGAGTAAAAACAGGGCAGAAATTGTGGGGGTTGACTTGAGCATAGTCCCTATCCCCCTCTTTGGGATAGACGTCCCAGCGTCTAGTGAGGGAATCGGGCTTCGCACCCAAATGTCCAGGACGGAACCAGATGACCATGTGGAACTGCGAGAGGAACTCCGACCACCAGGCTTGATGCCGAGTGAGGAGCTTACTAGTAGCGAAATATTCCAAGTTCTTGTGGTCAGTGATGACGTCAACCAGAGCAGCAGAGCCCTCAAGGTAGTGCTGCCAAGCCCAAAAAGCATCATGGATGGCAAGCAACTCCTTGTCATGGGTATCATAGTTGAGCTCGGGGGCGGAAAGGGTGCGGGAATAAAATGTGACAGGGCGGACTTCGTCGTCCAGACATTGGAGAGAGAGAATGCCTGCGATGGCATAATCAGAGGCATCCGTTTCCACAATCAAGGGAGCATCGGGGACCCAGTGGGTAAGGATAGGGGCGGAGGTGAAAGTGGCTTTGAGGCGCTGGAAGGCAGAGCAACATGCATCATTGAAAAGCCACGGGGCACCCCTGCGAGTGAGGCGAGTAAGCGAAACGACCAGGCCAGAGTAGTCAGAGATGAAATGCCAGTAGAAGTTGGCGAAACCAAGGAATGATTGGATATCGCGGACCTTCCGGGGTTCGGGCCAATCAACAATGGCCTTCACCTTCTCAGGGAACATAGAGAGACCAGAGGGAGAAAGTTGATATCCGAGGTACTCGGTAGAGTCGGTGTGAAATTGACACTTCTCTGGCTTGGCGTAGAGGCCATGTTTTCGGAGATGTCGGAGGACTTCCCGGACGTGCTCTTTGTGCTTCGCGCAGTCCTTGGAGAAGATGAGGATGTCATCAAGATAGACGATGACAGAGACATCAAGAAGATCTGTGAAGACAGAATTGACAAACTGCTGGAAAGCTGCAGGGGCATTGGTGAGTCCGAATGGCATGACAAGCCATTCGTACGATCCATAGCGCGTCCGGAATGATGTCTTCCATTCGTCGCCATCGGCAATGCGGACCAGATGGTATGCATGCCGGAGATCAAGCTTGGTATAGATGCAGGCACAGCTCAGAGCATCTAGGAGGTCGGAGATGCGGGGGAGCAGATAGTGGTCTTTCTTTGTGATCTTGTTGAGTCCACGGAAGTCCATGCAAAGGTGGAGCGAACCATCCTTCTTGCAGACAAAGAGCACCAGGGCTGCATGAGCGGAAGAGGAAGCGCGAATGAAGCCCATAGAGAGGTGTTCATCGAGGAACGCTTGGAGGGACTCAAGCTCGGAGGTGGAAAGGGAGTAGATGGTACCTATCGGCAGAGACGCGCCTTCTTCCAGATCGATCTTTAGATCAAAATCGTGGTGTGGAGCCAGCTTGGATGCCTTGCTCTTGCTAAAGACATCTGCGAAATCATGGTACTCCGGAGGAACTCCAGAGAGATCGACTGGTTTGGGGTTGGCAGGGGCAGAACGAAGTTCGCTCTCCAGGGGGCGGAGTGAAAGCGAGAACTGCACAGAGCCCTCGAGACGACAGGCGAGCGCAAAGGCAGGGGCGCTAATGAGCGCAATGTGAGGAGCCTTGTGTTCGGAGAAACGTGGTGAATCGGCAGGGGCGGAGTCAGCCAGAGGAACGATGTCCAGAGGCGGCGGAGATGAGCTCGGGTTTGCTGACATGGGCTGCTCAGATTTCCAGAACGAGATACTGCTCGAAACCCAATCAATCAATGGATTGTGGCGGGTGAGCCAGTTGTGTCCTAGAACAATAGAACAGGAGCCATCAAGCGGAGTGACATAAAATGTCGTCAGAGTGATATCACCGGTAGAGAAGCAGATAGAGAGATCGAGTGCTTGAGTGATAGTAGCGTTTGAAGTACCATCGAACAACCAGAGTGTAAGCGGAGGTACGGAGTAGGTTGAAAGTTCATTACTATTGACAAATGTTGAATCTATAAAACAATCGGAGGAACCGGAGTCGATCAACACAGGAAAAGAGGGGATTTCATATGAGACTAGAGAGACGGAGGGCATAAGTGACTTGGGGTCTGAAAGAGCGGACGCATTGAGTCGGAGCTCCTTGAGTGCACGGGAAGGGTCAACACAACCTCCATTCCATGCAGAGTCACGGAGGTCACTGGCTAT
The DNA here is from genome assembly GCA_038089215.1 of Tylopilus vinaceipallidus. Classification (NCBI taxonomy): domain Eukaryota; kingdom Fungi; phylum Basidiomycota; class Agaricomycetes; order Boletales; family Boletaceae; genus Tylopilus; species Tylopilus vinaceipallidus. The sequence continues at coordinate 4,677 of JBBPKK010000455.1, forward strand.
TTTTTCGCCTCAGAGGAGGCCCCTGGTTTAGCTTCCAGAGCTTCAGTCTTGCTAGAGCGAGCCTTAGAGGCGCGTGAAGTGGACTTCGGACAGTCTTTTGCCACGTGCCCTGTGAGACCGCAGAACATGCATAGGTTGAGGTCGAAATGCCGCTTGCGTTTGGCCATGGTGAGCTTGCCGTCTTTACCTAGCTTGGACGATAAGTCGGGCTTAGGAGTGGCGGACACTCCGGAGCTGCCGGAAGTGCCAGCGGACTTCCCTTTGGATTCTTTAGAAGAACCTGATGTACCAGCGGATGATGAAGGTGTGGCGGAGGGCTTATCTGACGCTTTGGAAGGATTAGTTGAGGGCTTCGCCTGACGGCTAACCTCCGATTTGTGCTCCCAGTAGCGAGCGTCAATAGCATGAGCGAGCTGGTGGAGTTCGGAGAGAGTGGGGGGTTTGCCAACACGCAAGATTTTGTCCTTGATGCAGTCCGGGAGGCCGTTGTAGAAGTGGTGCCAGAGCGTGCCTTCTCCGTAGCCTCAGACTTGGGACACGATCCTATTAAACTCGACAACATACTTGTTGACACGCTGCCTGTCCTTCATCGTCAGATGATCTAGTTGGTGCTCCGCATCTCCGACGGGGTCATGTGGTCCGAAGTTCGTCTGTAACTCCAGAACAAATTCTCTGAAATTGTCCATCCACACAGGGCAGAGAGCAGGGTCTTCCATTTGGAGCAAGTCCGGCTTGAACCACTCCAAGGCCATACCCTTTAGGTATGACTGTGCAAAGGTGACCTTAGCACAATCGGAGGCAAAGGCTTTCGGACGATCTTGGAAGTTAAGCTCGCATTGGACCAAGAAAACTTGGAGTTTACGGGGGTCTGTCCCATCAAACTGATCAGGTTCCCGGACTTTGGTCCGCTGCGACGATTCGGAGGTCTTCTTCCGGGACGAATGGGCGAGGCCATGGATAGCACTTGTGAGGTTAGCGAGCGTGCTTTGCGGGATTTGTTCATCGTCACCATTCTCGGAAGAGTCGGGGTCGAGGTCATCTCTGGGGAAGTGTCATATCCCAAAAACCATGAAGTGCAACTCCGCCATATCCAGTACCATCTCCGGTACCAACCCCGGTTTGATTTCTATTATCTCTGTACTTACGACACTCGGACTTGTAGTTTAGTAATACCCTATGACCACCTCTCTTACGTCCCCATTTCATTATTCATCCTTTACGTTCCATTCTTCACTTAGATACCTCCGAGACCAGTGCTCGCCTAGGAGCACAGCTCCGAGGCGATGCCCAGCACATGTTTACCTCCGACCCTCTGGTATGTTCTGTCATCCGGCATCCGGACTTAGTAATACAATTCCCTCCATATATAAACTCCGTAGAATACACCATGTATCTCTTCAGTTTGAATATCAACAGAACTAGACGTTCTCCCACCTCGCCTTTGGTTGTCATTGCACAACTACCAACTCCGACCTCCGACCTCTCTGCAAATCCAGGACCAAGTCAAAGCAAGGGCGCACCACATACGGTGAAGCCAAGTCCCGTCTGACCCCCTCAACTCCGGACCTTCGGAGTTATCCCGAGTCCGTCACCCGAGTTTAACAGCGGTCATTCGTTGTTCCAGAGCAGGGAGGAAGGTTTTTCCCAGAGGTGGGTAAGAACGGGGTTCATATCCCATCATGAGGTAGAATGGCGATTGGTGGGTGGAAGAATGGGGGGAAGAGTTATGTGCGAATTTGGCTATAGGGAGGATGTCATATCCCGAAATCCACCAAGTCCAACTCCGAGATATCCGGTACCAACTCCGGTACCAGCCCCGGTTTGATCTCTTTCATCTCCGTACCTACAACACTCGGACCTTTACGATTAGATTACTAACACCCTATGACTCTTCTCGACGTTTTACCCCTTATGCTCCTCTTACATGTTTCACCCACTCCGAGGGACTCCGAGGAGCCGTCACACTCTATTTTAGTTCAGACACCTCCGACATGTTTCACTCCGACGTGATACAGGTACACGTTGCTCTGATACTTGACATCCTGACATTTGACATTTGACATCTGGACTTACTAATACATTCCCCCCCGTATATAAACCCTGTAGAATACGCCCTGTATTCCTCAGTTCGAATATCGATTTAACTTGACGTTCTCACTCTCCCTCCTGGTTGTCGTTGCACGACTCCCACCTCCGGCCTCCGACCCTCCGTTCGTAAATCCGGGACCGAGTCGAAGCGAGGGCGCACCACATAAGGTGAAGCCAAGTCCCATCCGAACACCAACTCCGGCGTTCCGGAGTTGTACGCTCGCCGTTCGTCCCCGAGTTTAACAGAGGTTTGCTTTGTTTCAAGCAATCCTTTTGATGCCCTCCCCCAAGAAACTTGCATTCACTACAAGGCACTTTAGCCTTTTTGCAGTTCTTGACGAAGTGGTCACCCCTGCAGTTGAAACACTTACCCTTTTGGGCAGCATCTATGTCCATTGCATTAGGATCTTGCTGGTTGAATGGTCCAGTGGTTGCATTGGTGCCCCACCTTTTGTTTGAGCTTCAGGTGAGCTTGAATTGTTCAAACACATTCCCAATGTTCCTTACTTGGCCAATCCAATCAGCAAGGTTGGTGGGGGCATTGTCCCCATGGAGGTTGAGGAAGATGTGTCACACAATCTCCTCTTGGGCATTTTTTACTAGGAGGTGGATACCCATCACCTCATTGATACTGGCATATTGGTACAGAGTTTCCCATTGTGTTAGGAAGGCCTCTGTTTGCCTTGTTCCTTGTTTGAGGGTCTGGAGTTCCCTCAGTGCTCTCCCTTGTCATGTTGCCAATCTGAATTGGTGGGAGAGTTCCTGATCCAGTTCCTTGATTTCCCACCAAGTGTTATCTGCCAACTTGGTTTCAATATGGAAATGAGCCCATTTGCCTGCTCCATTTTTGTCTCCTTCTTTTCCTGCACCTATTCTGTACAGGATGGCAAGGGTAACCTCCTTTTTTGACCTGAAGGTCTCTTTGTTCATTTGCAGGTACACCTGCATCTTTACCCACCACTCATTGAAGTAGGAGTAATCTCCATTGAACAACCCTGGATCTGGGATTGAGTTGATCTTTTTCATAACTTTGACCTCAGTTTGAGGTCCTTGTGCCATTGCCTCAGCCACATTGGCTTTGGCTTTTGCTGCAGCAGCCTGGCCTTCAGTGGCTGCTAGTTGCGTCTGGAGTTCCACCAGCAGGACCTGAAAATCAAGGATTTGTTGAATGTAGTCCATCCTTGTGGGAGAGGGAGGGATCAAATCTGAGGATTTGGAAATGATGGAATTGTTCTATGTAGTACTATCTATTTCCTACTAAGAACCTTGGGCCTTGGATCATATGGCCCTTGTCACTTTTCTCTTTGCAACCTTCTTGGTTGCTCCTGTTGGAGTCTTCTTGGTGTGCCATACAGTTTAGCATGAGGTACATAGAAGTGTTGGACTAGTTCCCTGTTGGATCCTAAGTCAAACGTTGCCTGTTTCTTTACCACAGGGGGGGTGTACTCATATTGTTGCTCTGCAGGGAAGAATTCCTAGGCTATGGGGAGTGGAAGTGGTTTGAGAAGAGTGAGGTCTATTTCTTCTTCTTCAACTTTGACTGTTACCTGGTCATTGGGATTGAATTCATATTCCAGTTCAACTTTTACTTGTATTTGAATTTGACTGGCTTCCCAGTTGAGAGTTTGGGTGGAGTGGGCAACTCTGAGCATTCTTTGTGTACTAAAACAGGAGGGCTAGTCACACTCAACCATATTCTGATCAGGCCAATAGCCTTCCTGTAGCTAGTGGGCACAAGACCACTCTTGCACCAACTGCAACCAGTAATTATGTAGGCTAGAATAAATGTGCCTCATGTGGACATGCCTTTTGGCAATAGAAGAGAAGAGGGTTCACCACAGTGTTTAAATCTTTAAAGCCTCTCAAGGCTATGAACTACCCCATGAATAGGTCACTAAGAGTCTATCCTCCCTTATAGGGAGTGGCTACTTAAAATGTAAGGGGGTGCCCAAAGAAGATAAAGGTCCCATATAAGCCTTGGGTCTGGCTATGTTTTAGCAGATATGTTCTTCCAGACAATAAGAGAGTAGGGTAGGTGAGGAAGTTAAGTCTTAATGTAGCACAACTGTCAACCAGCACTAGGCATGGCCTAGGCTACTCTAACTTCAGGCTTATAGGAGCTAAGATTGGGGGAATGCCACAAGGACTTAACTGAGGTCCTTGGGTTGTCATATTCACACTATATATACCATAAGGGTGTTTGTACATGTTGTGCATAATGGTCTGTGTGTATCTACTTATCTATGACATATTGTAAGAGTCATGCCTAGCATGAGGCAGTCTAGAGTGCCATGAGGCACAGTGATCAAAAATAAGTGCCTCAAGGTGCAGTAATTAAATACATGAGGCAGATAAGGCTCTAGCCCCTACCATGTGCATGTCTGACACTGGACAGCTCAGATCCTTCCATAGCCAGTTGTCACATGAACTAGTCATGTGCTAAGTCTCATGGTCACATGCTTGTAAAGCAAAATAAGTCTAAGTTCAACATCGTGATGCTATGCCTAAGCAATGGGCCATAGAGCAGATCATAACAGCAAAGGAATTCAAATGTTGGACTCCAAAAAGAAAGAAGTACTTGAGTGGCCTATACCCATGACAGTAAAAGGAGTAAGAAGCTTCTTGAGATTAGCCAACTATTACTGACAATTCATTGACAAATTCTCTGAGATCACCCAACCCTTAACTGAGCTAACAAGAAAGGACAAAGCTTGGGAATGGGGAAGTGAACAGCAAACATCTTTTGATAAGATGAAAGAAGCCTTCATGAGTGCACCAATCTTGGCATATCCAGATCATGATGCAAAATTTCGCCTAGAGTGTGATGCCTTGTTGTTTGCTACTGGAGCAGTGTTATCTATGGAAAAGGAAGGAACTTGGCACCCAGTAGCCTTTAGTTTCCATAAAATGACAAAAAAAAAGCATAATTATTCTGTCACCAACAGAGAGATGCTAGCCATCATCCATGCTTTAGAGATTTGGCAGCATTATTTAGAAGAAGCTAAACATCAGTTTGAAATATGGATGGTCATGCTAACCTCCAGTATTTTATGACAAGCCAAAACCTTAACCATCAGCAAGCACAATGGGTGCTGTAAAACAAAGAACCTGTCTGGATGGACAGGGGAATCAGTAGAAAGGGGGGAATGGTGCAATAAGCTCTTCCTAAGGGATCCAAATGTTCAAGGGAAAGTTTAAAGCCTTCAGGTCTTACAACTAACTCTGGCCAGGCTGGAACTGGGTGTTCCAACAGCTTCCAGGGTTGCTAGGACAGTTTACAGTCTTCTGATGGGTTTGGAAGAGACAGCAGTGAAATGCAGGGCAGCAGAAGATAAAAAAGAGAGAGAAAATGGTTGGGGACAAGTATCAGACTCACACTTGTGGCAGATGTACAGAGAAAAAGGTAGATAGATGTCATTGTACATACAGAGCACATGTTATAACACAATACTAGTGTTTATGACACTTCCATAAGTGGGTAAAAATACATCCGAATACTATAAAGTAGTTCTGACAGCAGCTGTCCTCTTCCAATGTAAGGTATAGGATGTATGGAGAAAAAAGAAGTCTTCTGATGGTGGAAGATAAAGTACTGTGTGCAGTGAAGCAAGTCATTGAATGTGGGCAGATGCAGAAAGTATATAAAATAAAAGAGAGAGACTCACCAGTGGATCTAGGAACATGGACAGGTGGATGGGAACAAGAACTGTCTTCATTGGCAGTGGAAGAACATCAGCTGGCGGCAGAAGAACTGTGCAGAAGTATGGAAGATGTTGAGGACAGGTGGAATAGTGAGTGGGTACACTGAGCATCATCAGGGTGTGCAGCAAGAGGTGACCCAGCAGTATTTCAGCACCAGGAAACAATGGTTTCCTATATCTGCAGGGGACTTAGAAACTGACTGTCCCCAGTCAGACTCTGCCTTGTCATTATGGAAGCAGTGGCACATGTCCACAAACATGACACATGACCAATGTGACTTCTTCATCAACCAGTACTATCTCCTCCCTCTCTCTCTCATAGCATACACCACCAGCACCACCAGTGATGACAACCTTGCCACCTTCCTCTTCAACAATGACAATAACACCTCACTGGCCCTGGACTGTTACATTTTCTCTGCTTATTCTTTCCTTTCTTTCCTCTCTGTTTGTATGTACATTTATCCATCCTAGGGCTTACCCTCATCATCCTCAAAGCCCTATAGTTTGCTCTCATCCATATCCTATGCTTTTTGCTCTCACTCCTCCTTCTCATTGCTTGGCACATTGGCTGTACCATTCCTTAGTCACCACCTTGTTCCATCAGAATGTTCAGATGCTGCAGACACCACCCCGACAGTTCTTATTGTTTACAATGCTTCTCCACAGCACCTTTCTTTCTTATCTTGTTCCCATACTAGCCCTAAAGTACACTGGATGTATATAAAGACTACAGATTAGCTTGGGGAATCCCCAGCTAAATCTGTGCAATCATATGTAGTATTCTAGCATTCTTTGAGTGATTGGCCCACAATCTCTCTTAGTATTCCTTCCGTGGCAAACAACATTAGCTCTATGTTAGTGAGCAACTTGTGAGTGTGAAGACTCCATATTACTTTGCTTAACAGCTTGTACTATGCCATACCTTGTGTAACAAAAGATTTAGCTCTCCCCATTGCTCTCCTGTCTAGGAAGTGACTGCCCCCACCACCATTTCATCCCAGAGAAATCAAGACTCTCTGTTGCCTGAATGACAGCCTCCTCATCACATAGCAGAATCATCCTGAACAGCAGCCCCTCCTGCTGATCCCAGATACTGTCCAAATCTCCCACCTGTTGAAAGGGGATTACCTATGAACCAATACAACAACCACATGCAGTACCAGCCCCAGCAGAGTCATTTTTGAATACAGAATGCCTTGCTCATGTGCTTCAGCTTACTAGCCAACACCCACCACTTTCCCAGTCCAGCAAAGGCAACAGCTCTGCCAGCCCCTCCCCTTTGCCCCCACCCATTCGCATTGACACTTCCCAACCTGCCAATATGCCTTTGGAACTCAAAGCTGGTCTCCCCAATGACTTCTCCAGATCCCCTGAGAAAGCCACTCACTGGATCAAGGCCATGAAGGCCTACTTTAACATCAATGCTGCCCTCTACTCTGATGACAGCACCAAGGTTCTTACCACCTTGAATCACATGAGCAAAGGATGAGGAATTCAATTCTCCAAGTCATGGTTGGACAAGATGTCTGACACTACCATTCCCCCTGTTGAGAAAACATTCAACGTGCTCATCTTAGATTTCACCTCCACCTTCTTCCCATTCAACATCATCATGTCCACCAGGGAACAGCTGGAATGCTTAGAACAAAAGGACCAGAAAAGGATCAGAAGTGATGACAGCTTCCAACAGTATATTACTGACTTCATCAACCTGGCTGCCAAGGTCAAGATCACTGATGAAACTGAACTCTGCCACCTCTTTTCAAAAGGAATCAACTGCCACATTAACCTTCTCATTTACAGAATGGAGAAGGTCCCTAATACCCTGAAAGAACACATTGAAAAAGCCAAGCAGTTCCATTCCCAGTTAGCAACTGCTCAAGGACTTCACTGTTCCCCCCCTTCCTCCACCTACCACCCCCAGAAAGAGAGAGACCCCATGGCAATGGACATCGACTATGTCCAGTTGTCCCCTACCAATAAAGCCCATCTGATCCAAGAGGGACATTGCTTCCAATGTAAGCAAAAGGGCTGTAGATCATCAAACCATTGCACTGTCATATCCATCCTTTCTGACCTCACTGCCTCTCCTCCAATCCATCTCTGATGTCCTCTGACATCACACCAACCTAGATGCATCAGACATACCTTGGAGTCACCTCCAATACACAGCCCATCTCGGACCATATTAGATAAGCTTCCCCTTTCGTTCCTCCATTCTATAGGGTCTTAGTAATTAGGTTCCTCTGGATCCTTCTCCTCTCCATTCCAGTTCCACATGGTCTGTTGTGATTCATAATGTACCATATGGTCTCTTCATTCTATTCCACATGTTCTCCATTCTATTCCATACCTCCATACATGACCCCAAACGTATATAAGTTGTACCTACTTCTTTACTTTGACCTCAGTACGAATATCAACTAAGTTTCCCTCTTCTTGTCTGAACTCCGTTCTCTCCCTCTCTCTCTAAATACTAGGACACAGGATTGTAGAGCGGTGCGACACATAAGTCCTGCACCAATGTCCTAAAACCCCTCCATCCCATTACCTCTGTTGGATCTCTGATCCACCTCTGTCCCCACCTCTGCTGCTTCGCCCCCAAAGCCTTGGACCTCCATTGGATTCACCCTCGGAGAACCAGGACTTAACAGTATATTCATACTCAAGCTGTACAAGTCCCACAACGCTTCATCATGACTACTCACATTCAGACATGCACTATGCGCTCATGTGATGACACCCTCCATTCCACCTTTGGTACTACTCGTAGCATTCCTGGTGGCCTCTATAGCCTATCTGCCAGACACGGGGACTCTATCTCTGCACTCTGCACCCCTTGCCCACCCATGTCTCCCCTCACTCCATTGCCCCATGGCTCCACCCCAAGCGACCCTCTCACCACCAGAGTCATGGAGAGCAATGATAACAAAGTTGAGCTCACCGTCTTTGAGAATCCAGAAGGTCCTCCACCTCCAGACCCAGATAACAGAGATGACAATGGTGACAACGACGACGGCTTGTCATCATCCTCCAAGTCTACCCCCAATCCCAATGACCAAGGCCCCTTCAGAGAGCTGAATGCAGTCCCGCTCACCTTCGAGCCTTTCGCTCAGCTAGCAGACTCAATTAAGGAGCTTACCTGACAGGCCCTCTGCCATCACAAAGGCTCTGATGCTCCAAAGACCAAGGTTCAAGAGCCCAATGCATTTGATGGGCTCGACCCTTGAAAACTCCATTCCTTCATTGTTCAGTGTGAGCTGAATTTCCAAGCCAACCCCAAGTCATTCAAAAGGGACCATGCCAAAGTCACCTTTGCACAGTCCTACCTTAAGGGCATCGCCCTGGAGTACTTCAAACCTGACCTCCTTGGAGATGAGCCCCTGGAGTTGCATCCCTTATGGATGAACGACTGGTGGAGTTTCCTCTTCGAGCTCTAGTCCAACTTTGGACCCCATGCCCCCATCACTGATGCGAAAGCTCAGCTAGAACATCTCTAAATGCGCAACTCGCAGCGCATCTCCAAGTATGTCGTCAAATGGAACCAACTCACTTCCCAGGTCTGCAAATGGAGCTCTGGTGCACTCCACTGGAGCTTCTATAATGGTCTTCCTGACCGGATCAAGGACAAGCTTTCTTGCCAAGGCAAGCCCAACAATCTCCAGGATCTCCATGCACTTGCCCAACAGATAGACCATCAATACTGGGAGCACAAGGATGAAGTCGCACATGCCACCAAGGCTTCTGTTTCCACCTCCACCCCTCAGCCCACCAAATCCTCTTCTGACAAACCTAAGGACGACAAGTCCAAAGGTTCCTCCACACCCGCCAGTACCTCCAGCTCATCTGGAAATAACAATAAGAAAGGTAGTACAGACCCTACCATTTCCTCTAAGCTTGGCAAGGACGGCAAGCTCCTCCCTAAGGAGCATCAGTGCTGCCTTGACAAAGGACTTTGTCTGTTTTGCAGACAGCCTGGACATTCTGCTAAAGAGTGTCCAAGGTCGACCTCTAGAGCTGCAAAAGCCTGCACAGCAGCCACTACTCTGGCTGCTCCAGAAGACAGCTCTGCCTCCTCGGAGGTGAAAAAATTAGAGCATGACTCCCCTGACTCCACACAGGCTGGGAGTCATGTTGAACCCAACCATGCTCTAAAGGAGTTATGTCTCAACACATCCGCTCTCTCTGATCCAAATTCCCTCTGACCTTTTGTAACTATATCAGATTTCTCTATCTCTTCTGTACCCACTCTTGTTGATTCTGGTTCTATGCATTGTTTTGTCAACTCTGTATTTATCGAAAAACATAAAATACCTACGATTTCCATTCCTCTGATTTCCCTCCGATTATTTGATGGTTCTTCTTCCGCTATGATAACTTCCTCAGTAGACCTTTCCATTTCCTTCCCTTTGGGGTATTCCACCTCTGAGACATTTTATGTCACCTCCTTGGATTCCTCATGCTCCTTGGTTCTAGGACACAGCTGGCTCACCCAATACAATCCATCAATTGACTGGGTTACAAGCAGCATCTCATTCAAACCCCCTGCAGCCAGAATTCCAAGCCTGATGTCAACCCCTCTGCCTTCAGAGCCTTCTGCTCTGGAAGTACCTCCAGAATCCCCCAAGGCCCCCAGACTTACCTGCCCTCCTATTTCATTCATCAATGCCGCCACCTTCATGCATGCATGCAAGATGGAGGACTCCATCCAATTTGCTATGCACCTCCAGCCCCCCGAGGACATCAAGGCACACTCCACTACCATCTCTGATGAGGCAATCGACCTCTCCAGAGTTCCATCAGAGTATCATGAATTCGCTGACATCTTCAGCAAAAAACGTGCAGACACCCTGGCGCCTCACTGGCCTTTCGATCTCAAGATTGAACTGGAGGATAACACATCCCCTCCGATAGGAAAACTATATTCCCTCTCCCTCACAGAGCAGCAGTCTCTCCAAGACTTTCTCGATGAACACCTCAGCATTGGCTTCATCTGACCCTCTACCTCCCCTCATGCTGCCCCGATGCTGTTCATCAAGAAAAAGGATGGCTCCCTCCACCTCTGTGTTGACTTCCATGGTCTGAATAAGATCACCAAGAAGGATTGCTACCCTCTCCCCTGTACTACTGACCTTCTAGATGCTCCAAGCAGGGCCAAGATCTACACCAAGCTTGACCTCTGGCACACCTACCACCTTGTCTGCATCACTGGAGGAGACGAGTGGAAGACTACATTCTGGACCCACTATGGATCATATGAGTGGCTCATTATGCCATTCGGACTCACAAATGCCCCCGCTGCCTTCCAGTGCTTCATCAATTCCATCTTTGCCAATATGCTGGATGTTTGCATTGTCGTCTACCTCAACAACATCCTCATCTATTCCTCTGACACCAAGAATCATTGGAAGCACATCCAAGAAGTCCTCTGACACCTCTGTGCGAATGGCACTCAGACTCTGTTGAATATCTTGGTTACATGCTCTCCCCTTCTGGCCTTTCCATGGCTGCTGATAAGATCAAGGCGATCACGGATTGGCCAGAACCCTGGAAGGTGAAAGACATCCAAGCCTTCCTGGGGTTCACCAACTTTTATAGATGCTTCATCTGCAACTATGCAGACATAGTTATTCCCCTCACCCGCCTCACCTGTAAAGGTGCCACCTGGGATTTCTCTGATGCCTGTCGGAAATCTTTCCAGGCGCTGAAGGATGCCTTCACCTCTGCTCCCATCCTCGTCCATTGGACTCCTGATGTTCCGATCACAGTCGGAATGGACACCTCCAATTATGCCATTGCAGGCATCCTCTCCATTATGCTCCCTGACAGTGAACTCCATCCTGTCACCTTCTACTCCTGATCCCTCCGGAACACCAAGCTCAACTACGATACCCATGACAAAGAGCTCCTCGCCATTTTTGAGGCCTTCTCCACATGGCGGCACTACCTGGAGGGCTCCAGAACTCCAATTATGGTTTTTACAGACCACAAGAACCTCGAGTACTTCACAGGCACAAAGCTGCTCACTTGCCGACAAGCCCATTGGTCTGAATACCTCTGCCAATTCAACCTTGCAATTCAGTACCGTCTGGGTCGTCTCAGAGCTAAGCCCAATGCCCTAACTAGATGATGGGACATCTACCCCAAGGAGGGGGACCAGGACTATGCTTGAGTCAACCCCAACAACTTCTGACCAATATTCACCCAAGACCAACTCACTTCATCCCTCTGAGCAACTTACCTAGAAGCCCCAGTACTTCGAGCATCACTCCTCCTTGACATGGAACAGATTCATTCCAATATCCTCTCTGCCCTCCCATCTGATCCCACAGCATCCCCCCTTCTCTCCTCCATCCCTGAAAATGATTCCCACTGGTCAGTCTCACCTGAAGGTTTCCTCCTCTGAGATAACTGGATATATGTCCCCAACGCCAACAATCTCCGGCTCCAAGTGCTCCAAGCCTTCCATGATCACCCAACCACAGGACACTTCAAACAGAATTGAACCCTCAAGCTGATCCACAGGGAATACACCTGGCCCAGTATATGCACGTTGGTAAAAGACTACATTAGCTCCTGCACCTCCTGTGCCCACACTATGGTCCCAAGACATCACCCTTATGGACTCCTGAAGCAGCTTCCAGTATCAGAGAAGCCTTGGAATTCAATCTTGATGTATTTTATTGAGCAGCTCCTGTCCTCCGATGGTTTTACCACCATCCTGGTAGTTATTGACAGGTTATCCAAGCAAGTGATATTCATCCCCACCTACAACACCATTACTTCCACCAACCTAGCCAAGTTGTTCCTCATGCATGTATTCTCTAAGCATGGAGTCCCATCCCACGTCACCTCTGATCAGGGCTCCAAGTTCATATCACATTTCTTCTGCTCCTTAGGCAAGGCACTTGACATGCACCTCCACTTCACCTCCAGATATCACCCAGAGGGGGACAGACAGACAGAACATGCTAATCAAACCTTGGAACAGTACCTACAAATATATTGCAACTATCAACAGGACAACTGGTCCAACCTGCTCCCTCTCACTGAGTTCACCTACAACAATGCACCCAGTGCCACCACAGGCATCTCACCCTTCTTCGCAAACAAGGGGTACCACCCCAACTTCTCTATTCATTCCGATCGCCCCCTCACTTCCTCCACTGCATCAACCTACATCACAGACTTAGATGAGCTCCATGAGTTCCTCCAAGCAGAGATGTTGGAAGCACAGAAGCAATATCAAGGTCCTGCCGATGTGAAGTGCAGTCCAGTGCCAGATTTCCAGATCAGAGACCTGGTATACGTCAAGGCCAAGTACTTCCGTTCCACAAGGCCATCCAAAAAGCTTTCAGAGAAGAACCTCAGACCATTTCCAATAATTGCCCACCCCAGTTCCCATTTATTTATGTTACGTCTTCCCAATTCGCTTCACTCTGTCCACCCCGTTTTCCACATTTCACAATTAGAACCCTCTGTTCCTAATACTATAGAAAACTGAGTCCAACCTCCACTGCCTCTGATCGAGGTTGACGGAGAACTCAAATACAAGATCACAGAGATCCTAGACTCCAAGATCGATCAGAGAAGGCAACACTGCCAACTCCTGTACTTAGTATGTTGGCTCAGTTATGAGGGCACTGATGATGAAACCTCCTGGCTGTTAGCCATGGAGTTAGGCAACATGAAGGATCTCATCTTGGACTTCCATTGGAGGTACCCTGACAAGTCCAGACCACTGTCAGCACTCTAGAGTACCATTTCCAACATCGCCCCCTTTTCTTATCCCTTCTGTCCTTATGTTGCCTTACATATTATTCTGACTTCTGATTCCAGGATTTTTCCCTTCTGTTACTTTATGAACATTTACACTATTTCAAGGTCAGGCCATCAGGCTCCAACCTCCGATCCCTCTCTGTCCATGTCCTCATCATTGCCCTCCTCTTCACTCTCCTCCTCATTCTCTGCTTGTACTCCCATCTCCACCTTCTCTGGCTCCACCTCTGCCTGTACCCTCTTCTCCTCAAATACACTCACCTGATCCAGCTAGGCCTCAAGGGCTCGGCCTTAATGGGGGGGCACTGTCATATCCATCCTTTCCGACCTCACTGCCTCTCCTCTGATCCATCTCCGATGTCCTCTGACATCACACCAACCTAGATGCATTGGACATACCTCAGAGTCACCTCTGATATGTGGCCCATCTCAGACCATATTAGATAAGCTTCCCCTTTTGTTCCTCCATTCTATAGGATCTTAGTAATTAGGTTCCTCCGGACCCTTCTCCTCTCCATTCCAGTTCCACATGGTCTGTTGTGATTCGTAATGTACCATATGGTCTCTTCATTCTATTCCACATGTTCTCCATTCTATTCCATACCTCCATACCTGACCCCAAATGTATATAAGTTGTACCTACTTCTGTACTTTGACCTCAGTACAAATATCGACTAAGTTTCCCTCTTCTCGTCTGAACTCCGTTTCCTCCCTCTCTCTCTAAATACTAGGACATGGGATTGTACAGCGGCATGACACATAAGTCCTGTGCCAACATCCTAAAACCCCTCTGTCCCATTACCTCCATTGGATCTCCGATCCACCTCCATCCCCACCTCTGCCACTTTGCCCCCGAAGCCTTGGACCTCTGTCAGATTCACCCTCAGAGAACCAGGACTTAACATGCACCAGAGCTATGCCTCCTAGACCTCCCAGAAATCCCAACCGGCCTGTACAGGTCAGGACCACAGAAACAACCCCTGCCCCACCCACCAATCCAGTTAGGAACCCAGACCATTTCATTTTCACCTATGTTAACAAAGGGAGTATCTCATGACCTCATTCTAAGGAACCTTTGTATCTGTCACAATGAAGATTACAAGGGGGAAGAGGAAGCCCCTACCACCTCTACTTCAGGTTTTTAGCTCAGGAAGAAAGGAAGTCAGCAATTTCTTCCTAGTATGTTGCTCCTATGTATACTACCATTACAAACAAATCATTCATGCATGTACCCATTCGTTTGCAATGTGGGAGCAAAGCCAAAGTTGACCTCCATGCCCTTATTGACAGCGGAGCTACTGGATGTTTCATATTCTGGGAGCAAGTCTGCCACAATCACCTCCCTCTCTCTCACCTCCCCCAGCCAATCATCACTCACAATGTCGATGGAACCAAAAACTCTGATGGAACCATATGATTTGTAACCACCCTCAAAGTATCTCTCCCTAATTCCACCACTCACCATATCCAAACTTTCTTTGTCACCAACCTAGGAAAAGAGAAAGCTATCCTAGGGCTGCCTTGGCTGAAGCAAATCAACCCAATAATCAACTGGAAAATGGGATAATGCTATGTCCCAGATGAAACAGTAACACCCCCTGACAACTCACACCTTGACCAATACCTGAATAAGACAACCCTCTCCACCTCCCTTGCCATGACAGCTGCAAAGGAGGAAGTTTCCCTTCCTCCAGCCTACACTGAATTTGCTGATGTATTTGCTGAACCACCCCCTGGCAAACTACCCCCTTCCCAAGGAGAATGGGACTTTTGCATCAACCTGAACCCCAACTTCACTCTGAAGATTGCCAAAATCTATCCCCTTAATCCTGAGGAACAAAAAGCCTGTAAAGAATTCACCTTAGAAAATGTTAAAGCTGGAAAAATCCGACAATCAACCTCCCCCCAAGCTTCTCTCTTTTTCTTCATAGCAAAAAAAGATGGCAAACTTCACCCCTGCCAGGACTATTGATACCTTAACTCCCACACCATCTGGAATGCTTACCCCCTTCCTCTCATCTCTGACCTCATTGATGGCTTCAAAAATGCCAAATACTTCACAAATTCAACATCCAATGGGGCTACAACAATGTCTGCATCCATAAGGACAACATCTGGAAGACAGCTTGGGTGAACTCGGAAGGACTTTGGGAGTCACTGGTTATGTTTTTCAGCTTTGTTAATGCTCCCTCTCATTTCCAAGCCCTCATGAAGCACATTTTCTGAAACATGATCACAGAGGAATGGCTAAAAATTTACATGGACAACTTAGGATATGGAACAGATGACTTTCCTCTCCACCAGGAATGAACTCGGCGAGTTCTACAACAACTAAGGGAAGAGAAGATGTACCTCAAATTATCCAAGTGTTCTTTCAACCAAGACCATGTGGAATACTTGGGTATGGTTGTCTGCTACAATTCTGTCCACCTTGATCCTATCAAACTTGACACCATCTCCACCTGGAAACCCCCCTCCAATGTAAAAGGGGTATGATCTTTCCTAGGATTTTGCAACTTCTACTAACAGTTCATACCCAACTTCTCTGCCATTGCTTGCCCTCTCATTGACCTCACCAAATCCTCCACCACCTGGAAATGGGATACCAACCAAGAAACTGCCTTCCAATCACTCCAATCCACCTTCACTTCCCAACCAATCCTCTCCATGCCCAATCTGAACAAACCCTTTTCTATCGTGACTGATGCCTTCCTTGTAGCTTCTGGAGGCATTCTACTCCAAGCAAACAACAACAGTGATCTCCACCCCCATGCCTACCTGTCACAGACTTTCTCCCAAGCTGAACAAAACTATGACATCTATGACAGGGAACTCCTTGCAGTCATCCACACCCTTACAGCCTGGAAACACTACCTTCGAGGTGCTGGACATCCTGTTACTGTCATCACTGATCATAAAAACCTTTCCTACTTCCACCAACCTCAGCATCTGAGTTGCCACCAGGCCAGATGGCTTCTTTTCCTACAGGATTTCAACTTGCAGTTCAAGCATGTCCCCACTTCCCAGGTTGCCCCTGCCAACACCCTATCCTGATTTTCCTATCCCCCCACTATCACGGACAATGAAAACATCACACTCCTCCCTGATCCTCTTTTTATCCAGACCCTCAATGTGTTACACAAGGTACGACATAATGCGAGCGGTGAAGCAAAGCAGTATGAAGTCTCCATGTTCACAAGTTGCTCACTAATGCAGAGCTATCATCATTTGCCTCGAGAGGAGTACTAAGAGCGATTGCAGGCCAATCCACTCAAAGAATGCTAGACACTATGTATAATTGTGCAGATTTAGCTGGGGGTTCCCCAAGCTAACCTGTTAGTCCTTATATACATCCTGTGTACTTTAGGGCTAGTGTGGGATCAGGATAAACAAGGAAAGTGCTGTGGAGAAGCATTGGAAAGATATATAACAACCATCAGGGCAGTGTCTGCAGCATCAGAAGATTCTAAAAGGGGGAGATGGTAACTAAGGGATGACACTGCTTAGGTGCCAGGCAATGAGAAGGAAGAATGAAAGCGAAACACATAGAATGTGTATAAGAGTGAACCATAGGGCCTTCAGGATGATGAGGGTAAGCCCTAGGACAGATAAGTGTACATACAAGTGCAGAGGAAAGAAAGAGTAGAAGAATAGACAGAGAAAATGTAACATGATGCTCCCATCACCTTGAAACTCGCCTCCTTCACCCTCTCTGACCCCTTTGTCCTCTTTTCTCTACAACACCTTGCTGACTCGGATACCCCTCTGGCCTGTTCTCACCCATCCAACTGGTCCACATGGATAACCAGCTGTATTATTGAGGACATCTTTATATCCCTGCTCCACTCCACCATGGTCTAGTTGCCCATTTACACTCCTCCCCTGGCTCTGGCCACAGTGGTATTTTTTGCACTCAGGCATTAGTACAACATGATTATTGGTGGCCAGGTCTTGCCTCCTTTGTCCACAAATATGTCCTAGGCTGCCCCACCTATCAGGCCAATAAGATCAACACTCATCCGACCATCCCAGCACTGTCCCTGCTTTCCTCCTCTGCTACTCACCCCTTCCAACAGATCTCTCTTGATCTTATTACCGATCTACCCCCTTCCAATGGCTTTGATTCTATTCTGGTCATGGTTGACCATGGACTCTCAAAGGGGGGTATTTTTATCCCTTGTACCAAAACCATTGATGCAGCAGGTGTCGCAGCACTCTTTTTCTGCCACATTTACCCCTGATTTGGACTCCATGACAGAGTTATCTTTGATAGAGGGCCCCAGTTTGCTTCTGCCTTCAGCCTAGAACTGGCTAGACTCCTCCAATATGACATTGCCCTATCCTCTCCTTACCACCCTCAAACCGATGGCCAAACAGAACATCTTAATCAAGAACTTGAAACATACCTCTGTATCTATTGCCAAGGTTCTTCCACATTCTGGTCTCAGTTCCTTCCTACTGCCAAATTCACACACAACTCCTCCCCCCACTCTTCTACCCACCAATCACCATTTTACCTCATAATGGGATATGAACACCATTCCTACCCACCCCTGGGAAAAACTTTCCTTCCCACCCTAGAACAACAAATGACCACCCTAGATGAAGCAAGGAAAGAAGCCCTTGCTGCACATGAAAAAGCATGCCTTATCATGAAGGATCAAGTCTGCTCCAAATTCATCTCCTAGAAACAAGGAGACAAAGTCTGGCTTGAAGCCAGAAATTTCCAATTTCCTGGAGCACATCCTAAGCTCTCCCAACAATGCCATGGTCCCTTCCCCATAGAAAAAGTAATCTCCCCTCTTGCTTATCACCTGAAACTACCCCCAACATGGAAAATCCACCCTGTTTTCCATGCTTCTCTTCTCTCCTCTTTTAGAACTACTGCCAAACATGGAACTCCATTTTTAGAACCACCCCCAGAGGATATAGATGGAGATGAGGAGTACGAAATCAAAATGATCCTTGCTCACCACAGATTTCACTGAAGAAGACAATTTCTGGTCAGGTGGAAAGGATATTCATCAGCAGAAGACACCTGGGAATACAAAGACAATCTAGAACATTCCCAGGAACTCCTAAACACATATAAATTCAACCACCCTCACAAATTCCCTTCATCACATCCTGCATCAACCTAACTTGCATGTCTTCCTTATCCTCCTACATCTCTTCCCCCTCTGCCTCTCCTGAGTCCCACTCCTCCCCCTTGCCTGCTGACTCGCCTATCCTACCCATCCCAGAAGAATTTCCCATTCACCTCAATTGCCTGCTGGTTGACCAGCTTCATATCATTTTAGCCACCATATTAGAAAGTCCCACACTTACCTTCACCTTGGAACAGTCCACAGTGTTCCCAGGAACCACCCTTCTCCCACCACTTGCCAATATCTATCAGTCCATTGCTCCCAGTTATTTTCACCTAGCCAACTTCCCCCTTGCTGAACCATGCTCCCAGGCATATGATTCTCTCACTCAAGGAATGGTGGAATCGAGCAACTTAGTTCTGGAACTACTGGCAGCAGAAGGACTCGGTACACTGCTGGATTTCCTACCCCCTAACCTTCTTTGCCCTCACATTCAGCCTATCCTTGAACTCTTGTCTGGCCCCAACCTCCGTTATTATGTATCTCTGCCCCCCCCCACTACCACAGAGACCCCATTCCTAGGGGAACCTCCATCTCACTTGCCAATTGATTGTCCTCTCCTCCTCTCCTCCCCCCCCCTGTCCCACACGCCGAAAGGCCACAGATCTTGCAGGAC
>JBBPKK010000456.1:0-23900 GCA_038089215.1 Tylopilus vinaceipallidus
TCATATATTTCCATGTCAGCAACAAAACCGTTGCAATGAGTACCCTTGATTAATTGGAGTATATCTCGTGTGGCTGTGATTTAAATCACATGACATAAGGGAATGATTTGTAGCCAAGAGTGACTACTATATTTGATATCACCAAAGCTAAGCGAAATTCCCACATATGATTGTGGTGTGCTTCATGCACCAGATTGAGGTTAGGCATTGTAATGGTTTTGTTGCTCACTGTAGAAGACAACAGAGTTGAGCCATTGCCTTGCCTTGGCAAAGTCACCGTTGAAGTGTTCAGGGGTGCCAAGACAGAGTTCTGTGTGTTTCAAAGACATGGGCACAGGGGGTGTGAACACAGGGGTTCAAGTGGGGAATGGGAATGGGTTGTTCCATTGGACAGGGGTGGGGGATGGTGGTGTCTGAGTTCAAGGGATAGAAGTGTGGGTAGAGAAGTTGTGCACAAGGTCTTGGTCAAGGGATCCTTCCTCAGGTGATGCAAGGGGAAGGTCAAGTTTTGAGGGGTGGGAATCAGAAGAAGATTCTTCTGTGTCTAAGGAGTCTTTGATGGAGTCAAAGACGATCGAGGGTTGCTGAGCACGGCATGCGCCCCAGCGGGGGTCTGAGGGTGGTCTCTGAGTAATGGTGACAGCCTACTAGATAGTAGCCAGTCAAGGAAAAGACTTGTTCTTTTGTTACAACTAGCCCAGGTAGGGATAGGCGTAGCCCTTGTCTGGGTCAAGGGGTCAAGACAATATGAGAACACAAGGGGGCTCCTTGTGGGCCAAGAAGACACTAGCAATGAGCTAGGTTGAGTTGAGGGTTCAGAGGACTAGCTGGCACTTAACCATGGCCAGGAGACATGTCAAGAGGAATGTATTCCACAAGGGAATTGAAGGTACAATGTAAACTAGAGGAATACAAGGGAGAACAAGTCTAGTGAGTATCTGTGGTATCGAAGGGTTTATATACTCAAGAGGACCGCTTTAGGGCAAGTGTGAGAAATGGAGGAAGTGATGACAAAGCAAGTGAGGGATAAAGGTGATTGGTCAGAGATAAGAGTGAGTCATTGCACTTTAGGGTAGACATGGGAACGGGGTGAGTCATCACAGAAGAAAAAGAAAAGATAGTCTGACACAAGGGTTGAACCAGCATGTAGTAGTACATAAACGAGTGAATTGTAACACTTAGCCACTGAAGGACTTGGTACACTTCTGGACTTCCTTCCCCCCAATCTTCTTCACCCCCATATCTGTCCTATACTTGACCTCTTATTGTACCCAAACCTCTGTTACTACCTCCACCCCCCTTGCCATCATAGGGATCCAGTCCCTCATGGAACTTCTGTTTCACTAGCCAACCATCTCTCCTCCCCCCCTCTTCTTCCTTCTGACATCCTGGAAGCTGAGAGGCAGCAGTTATTTCAGGACAGGCAACACTTGTCTCCCTTCACAAGCATACACACTAATTGGAGGGGACAACCACTTACTCAGACCATCCCCTCCTCCCCCTATATCAACAACAAGATTGTGCCTCTCCCTGTTCACTTGCCTTCACCTCCCCCCCTACTACAGGTCACCCTGATAGGTTGTGCTTTGTATGTGGAGCCCAGAACCACTGGAGGATATACTGCCCCCAATATTGCTGTCTCTTCTATGACATTCTATCCCCTGGACACACCCAGGCCTCCTGCCCCAATCACTGCTGCAACCATTGCAACCACCTAGGCCACATAGTTACCATTTGCCCCTTTTGGGACACAACCTCCCCTCTGGAAGAGAATGCACCAGTCTCAGGAGAGCAGGACACCTGGCACAAGAGGTATACCTCAGCACAGTTTAGGGCAAATGAGCTGAGGCAGCAGTGTGGTATTGTACAGGTTAAATACTCTACAGGTAAGATACAAGTAGGTACAAACAATCGAAGTAAAACATTGTTGACTCGAAACAAAAGATCATGAGTCAAAATGACTACGTACGAAATCACCTGTTCTTATCGCGTTACGACGGCCACACAACACGGCGGCTGAACCTCATCTGACAGTTTATCACATGTACATACTGTTAGTTTGAAAGGGAGATGAATAAATTGACGGATAAGCCATGTTTTGAAAAGTGGCCAAGTATGTGGGTAGGCAAAGTATGTGGTAAGTGATAGCAATGCTGATACTGTCACGATACACATGTCACCAAAGCTCCTCGTCAAACCGTTCCAAGACAGCAGACGCATCCTCAACATCCTTTTGGGCTTTCTTCCTCATGTAAAAAATTGGACAATCCTTGCTCGTACATAAGACATCCTTGGACACGGAATATGTAGTTAATACAATGGGGACATCGAGGTCAGACTTCATACCTGATGTAGTGATCCTTGACATCGCTGACACTGAGTCCATAATCTCGAGAATCGGACTTGCGTCTGCGAGGTTACATTCACTTGTTTTTGATAGAGCTCGTGAATTCTTGGGCGGCAGTTGTTGCAAACGGCACCGTCTTGACCTATCTGTCAGATGGGGCGAATCGGAACGGACAAAGATGTACTGACTGGATATACTATTGTTTGGACGAAGAACTGTCTTGCATCCGAGACAAGTGACTGTTTTGACAGCAAACTTCATGAGCCCGCCAATGGTTGGAGTCGCGATCGCGATCGAACGTGTGTGGTCACCGGACACTAACGAAATGTCAAGCCCCACCCATGGAAGCCGAAATGTTCGAAATATTCGGCGTACGTAACGAGGTTGCCTTTTCACCAAGGATGGGTTCGAAAATCCTCAGAAGAGGTTTCGAGAGCTGATTCTCAAGATAGTATTTGGTATCGATCGGAATGTTGTTCTCAAGCACGTAGAGTGGGTCTTCAGACTTCTCGTAGGCAGCAGCACCTGTAGAGATAAAAATATGGATATGCACCTAAGCATAACATCGCACAGGCAGACGCACCTTTGATGCCTTTGACGATGACATATGCGACACGATCGCCGAGAGCAGGAGCGGAGCCAGCATCTCGTTGACGCATTCGTTCCGCAAGCTCTACGTGTGCCTGTTTCGCTGCGTAATCTGCCTTGGCGAGCGCTTTAGTGATCACGAGCTGGGACATATCGATCTTGTTTTGTAGCAGATCTGAAATCATTCGTTTCGTATACCTAGTTTCATAATCAGTCTCGCAAACGAAATTCAGATTTTCCGTACTCCTCTGCTCCCTTTACATCCCGATCAATGAGCATTTTGTGCAGGCAGGTCTCAATAACTGTCGAAACAAGTCGACAGTTGTCTCTTCGAACTGTCTACATATAAGATTATCAGAAGATTGTTTAACAAGACTTTCAGATGAACACGTACCTCGATACCTTTTGCATCCATTTTATCGTATTTCTCTACCTTTGTCCAGTAAAGTCCTGCATACCGTTTCTTGTTGATAAGCAAGTAGGGAAAATAGACTTTTTCGAACTCGAGATTGATTGGTTTGATGAACTTGGCCGTGACGAAGGATGCTGCTTGTGGTCCTATGTCGCCGGTTTAAACAGGATGAAAGCAAGGTTGCAATAAGGAACGCACCGAGTTCCATAACGGTTTTAAGATCTGAGGGCCCAAATTTGACCATAACGGAGTCTGTATCGCCGTAAATTACTTCAGCATTATGACTATGACCATTCGACAGAGAGAATTCGGCTTCTACTTCCTGGATCAGATGTGAAGATTTGAGAATAAGGGAAAAATTCATGGTACGGAAACCAAACCTGCTTAGTTTTCTCGATCATTTGACGACCGTACGCAGTCACACTAGACGAAATAGCAAGACACGGGAGCTTTCCAATGGTCGCGCCAGTGAACCCGTACACTGAATTGGCACTTATCTGCGCTAGGGTTAGCCTTTTATGCATAATTAATATCAACTAAGTCATACTTTTAGGGCTAGCTGACGACCGTCCAATACTGCTCGCCTAAAAGGATCAGTTTCCTTTTTCAGATCAGCCTTCGCGCGTTTTCTAGCGGAAATGAGGTCTTCCAACACAGTGGGCAGTAGCCCCTTTCGTTTTGCCTTAGCGACGAAAAAATCTACAAGAACAGTCATCAGAATAACACTTTAGTACCGGTAGAATGTCGTACCGTTATTCGGTGTCTGAATGTAATCTACGTCTTTAACAAGGCCTAGTCGGTCGATGGTCAGCTTGTCCAGGAGTGTCGTATAGCAGAGGTTATGAGCCATCATGATAGAAGGATACAAAGAACTGAAGTCGAGCGTCGCTATAGGTGTATCGTAGTAACCTTTCTTCGGCTCGATAACGGTCGCGCCTTCATACTGCTCATCGGTGCCTGTAAACCCGCACTTAGACGAGGGTAGCTTCACTCCATGTAGTCATTGTAGGCTTACCTTCGCCCTTAAGTGCAGGCACGATATACCCTTCTTCGTTTGCCTTTCGGAAAAGTTGGGAAAGCACTTTGATAGACTGCCCGCGGGATAGCAAGTAATTGAACGGCACACCAGTAACGCGCGCCATCTCGATATAGTTTACGAAACACATGAGTTTGTCGACCAACCGTTGCGGAAGATATGCGTCCTAAGTGGGATATACGTTAGATGAATCTTATCCCAGCCGTATGGTGCATGCCACCACCTTCAAGCAGTACACAGCCAGACGTCGCCTCGACTCGGGCCCACCATTCTGTAGTTCTGTGATAACTGAGTGATGGACGTCTTCCTTTTGCTCGCCTAAAAACTGCGCACAGACGGAGTTGAGTGTATAACTACGCAGTTTATGTTCACGTTGCATAAATTGGAGTACGTCAAGCTGCAGGCGTCCATCGATGACAGTCTCCTTGGAATCACGTTGCCCGTAAGCTTTTGAAGAGAAGTGCGTGTCTTTCACTTGTGCCTTTATACCTAGGAAGCTCGTTTAAAAGTGACGGCTTAATCCATGGTAAACGTACCTTTTAACCTCCCGAGCTGGGGAAATTTAATGGCTTTCAGATGCTTTGCCCTATCAACGAGGTAGGGCCAATCGAAATTTGCGACATTGTATCCAATGATTACATCCGGATCCACTTGTTCGATAAAGTCCCGCCATGCGTGCAGGAGCTTCACTTCGTCGTCAAAAGGCAGGACCTGGGACCCCACGATGTGTGAACAGGAGTTGAGTGTAAACACATTACGGATGAATGGCTGTGTCTCGCCTGGTACATCACTGAGTTCTATCGTCACGTAGAGGGAACAGTGATTCTACCTTGACGAGTAACCATATTCGCGATTTGGATGACGGGATCGACGTTAGGTTCAGGAAATATACCCTTTCGTCCAGCACATTCGATATCGAAACTGAGAATGCGTAGAGGCGCAATCTTTTGCCACTCGCCCTCAGGTGAATAAGAAACGAGTGCATCCCATCTGCAAGCTTTTTAACGACCGGCAACATTATAAATTTTATGGTACGTACCTCACATTAAGCTCGACTTGACACGTGGACCGTTTTGCCTCCTCAGAAAGAAGCTTGTACCTTCCTGCCGGTATTTCAATCCAATTCATTCCCACTACCTGAGGAGAAACGTAGGCGATAATTAAGGGCTAGGGACCTCACTCCAAAACGAAAACTAACCTTGCTATCTATCATGAAGCGAAGTGTATATGGGATGTTACTCTCGAAGGTGGGGTAAGGCTGGCCAACGGCGAATAGATCTCGGAAGGAAATTTCACCCCGTTCAAACACACGTAATTGCCACAAAGCAAAAAGTCAGCATAAGAAAGCTGTATTCCTTGAGATTGACTCATCTCGCACTTTGGGAAGTGATTTGGGATCCACGATCGTAAATTTCATGAACGGGAGCCAGTCGTCTCCCCGATAACCCCAAAGCGTCCGCTTGTTGACGATTTCAATATCGAGTACAAAGTTGCCTCCTGAGCTGTTCTAACTCAGAAGAGCATGTCAAGTCTATTGTTTTCAGAGACTGGTCGACTCACATTCAAGGTTTCCATGAAGGCATCCGAGTCGGCGTTGTCGAAGCCGCGAGGAACAGGGATGTAAAAATAAGGCATAAAATGTGTGACATTGGCAAGGACGCTGTGCCCGGCCTAGGACGCCACAAGTAAACATCAACCTGAGGAGTCACGCAGTATAAAATATACCTCGGTAACGCCATACAGACGGAGCATTGTATGTCCAGTATTCGGATCCGTCGCATTCTCAATGTCCACCTGTTGAAAGACTCGTGCAGCTGAGCTTGACGAACAAAAGGTGAAAAGAAAACGACATACTGATGGTGTCCGTCTTCTCGTTTATTGACTTGAGCTTTGGGCGAGACCAGGAATCAGCACCACCTTCAGATGCTGAAGTGCATGGGTCAACTTGGAGAACGACGCGATATTCGAGACGTACAAGAACCGTTTGACACGTTTTGACTGAGTTGTTCTAACACGTCCGCGAACGATGGATTTCGCGTGTTCTGTGAACCAAAAGGTGCTAACTTCCTCCGCTTCGCTGCTGGCTCTTCAGCCTTGATTCTGACGTGCACATGGGTGTTAGTGCTTGAGCTTGAAAAACACTGCCTACTTGGACGTTCCGTTGACCTTTGTGGTGGACATGACTAGTGGTACTGACGTGGGGGTCGTCCGAGGTGGTTCGCGACGCGTGACGCGCGTGTGTGGTCAAGTTTGTACTATTCCCATCTCTGAGCTCAAAAGCCCCTGTCCTGTGACTCTACACGTTTCTTACACCATATATACATTGAACTTCCGTCTCCTAGCCGAGGAAGAGCTTGGTACACTGGCTAATAGTGTCCGCAGGTGACTGGACGGTGTGCCCCACAGTCCTCGAGTCCGTGTAGATTTCGTGGTCATTTCCTCCCTGGTGAGGTGAGTCAGTGTAGCAAGCGACGCATCGGTCCTGCCCACTCACCGTATAAGTTTTGTCTCCAAAGAAGTGGATCTCCTCGAAACCCTCGTTCCCAACGAATTGCAAACAATAACGCTTGTCCCACCCATCAGGGAAAACGTCGAAGGAGATTTGACCACCGATGGCGAAGGTCAAGCTAAGATTGAGGTTCTCAGGAGCGCATAACTCGCGAAGCTTCTCGATAAATGCAGCACGAATTTGATGTACCTAGCTGGGCATTTAGCCTGGTTGTTATTGGGGCACAACTCTGCTGGCGCACCTTGTCGTGCGCTTCGAATGCGTCACGCTCTCCTTTGCTGTTTAAGGAAATCACTAAAGTAGAGAATATACGTGAAACTCGGCGAAACACACGTTGCGTTCCTCCCCATCGGGCTGACGTTTATCATCCCCTTGCGAAACTCGACAAACGTGCCCCTAAGCAAAGGAACCGATGAAAGGAAATAACTACCCAGGGGTTATGTCACGAACCGCTTGATCGGAATATCGATTTCCGACAAGTAGCGGAGCATGAAGTTGACTAGTTTTTTGTACTTTTCCTCGCCGACGAAGTTGATGAAAGACTGTGTTTCCAGAGGTTTGCCACGACGATAGGCGGTCAATCCATTCTCTGCGAACCCAAAGTCGAAGTCACTGAGGGCTGGCAATACATCAGCATCCAGAGCTGGGTTCCGAGGTGCAGCTCATGAACTAAACGAACCATTGAAGCCATTCACCGAGAGTTGCTCGTCGATTTTAGTAAAATCGGAGCCTCCCACAAATCCTATGACCACTTTCTGTCTCAGCTCGCGGAGCATTTTGATCATGTCTGGTGCGACACCCTGTCTAAAAGGAGGTCCTTATGAGTAATCGGGTTAGAGCATCGACGATCGTACCTGGCAGGTGTGAGTGTGCCGTCGACATCGAAGAGCACCAACTTTTTACGGCCCGCAAATTCTGAAGCGAACATGGTGGTTGTGTTTGACTATAACATTGAAACGGGATCCGAACTATGTGATATCGGACCGCCAGTGACGCTTCCCGATTGGGTTTCGATTAGATTAGGCGAGATGATTCAGACAGTCATTCTCTGACCCTACACTCATCATGGCACACAGATACAACGTGTTTTATTTGCCATCTCGGCTGGTAGACACCCTCACTCCGCGGACTCTGGTCGGTCAAGCCCCACCTAGCGAACCCTCCCCTCCAACTGCACAGAATGCGACCCCCACCTCGACTGCGAGAAGCTGCAATATTTGCCTTGCAACTACCTTTGCAGACTTGGATCAACAACGTGTACACTTTCGCACAGATTGGCATCGCTACAACGTCAAGATACGCCTTACTGGCAGGAGCCCTGTCACGGAGATTGCATTCGCGCAGCTTGTTGATCGTACGTGCATTCTAATATGTCCTCTTGGCCAAGAACCTGACGCTCCACTGTCCACGCCACAGGCCTGGAAGATTCTCTCTCGGGATCCCCTTCTTCCGAAGATGAATCCTCGGACGAATCCGATCCTGTCAGTGCACTCCTCAGTAAGATTAACTATGCCTCCCTATCCGAGACACCCGAGGACGGCATTCCCAGAATTCCATTAACAGCTGTTACCTGGTTCCATTCCCCACCATCAACACAGATCGGCGTCTATAGAATGCTGTTTCCCCTCGACACTCCACCATCTGCGTATTTGTCACAGCTGAAAGAAATGCAGGCCATTATCGAAGGCGGGAGGAAATGGGCCATGTTCATGGTCGCTGGTGGTCATTTTGCAGGAGCCGTAGTGAGGGTCGGACGTGTCACAGACCAGCAGGATGAAATCTCGCAGACAAGAAAAAGGAAGCCTACTCAACCAGAGCCAGAGACAGAGGTCTTGAAACACAAAACGTTCCATCGGTATACAAGTTAGTCGCTTCCCCGAACGCATGCATGTTTTTGATCAGAAACCCAGCTCGCAGGAAGCAGGGAGGGTCGCAGTCGATCAACGACAACGCGAAGGGGGCTGCCGTCAGTGCTGGCGCCATGTTACGTCGATATGGGGAGCAAGCACTACGTGATGTGAGTGCAAATGACTCCGTTTCGTCGATTCACTGAACTGTACTTCATAGGATATCCGTCATTTGCTTCAAGACTGGGCGGAAGATATCCAGGAGTGTGAACGTATCTTTGTTCGCGCAAGTGTGCCTAATCGGCGCATTTTCCTTGACTACGAAGGTTGCGTTATCAGCAAAGGGGATGATCGCCTACGAACCTTCCCATTCCCGACACGTCGACCGGTAGGCACTTGCACATTGTTACTGAAACCATTGATCCATGTCGTATAACCTAGACCCAAGCAGAACTTGCTCGATGCCTCCAAGAACTAGTTCGGGTCAAAGTGTCTCATTTCACTGAAGAAGACCTTCACGCTCAGGATGAGGCTTATCTTGCTTCGCTTCCAAAGCCAAAACCACCCCCAACGCAACCCACCTCCGAGACCCCTGAAAAACCTAGACCAACGCGCCTAACTAAAGAAGAGGAACTGTACCGCGAAAAGTGGAATCGTTTGCTTGACATGATTTCTAAAGGACGTCTCGAGCCTCTCAAAGGGTTCTGGGAGCGTGAAGGCGAGGATATTGGTGGTGTGGATGTGCCAATTCCAGATTGGACAGGTGATCGGAGGACGTCACTTTTACAGGTTGCTGCACAATCGGGACATGAAGCAGTCGTACAGTGGCTGCTATATGATTTACGCGCGGATCCAACGACGCCTATTTCGCTCGCGTGGCAAAAAGGTGAGATTGAGTCAGAAGCGTCTGATGTAGAGGCGCCTCCTGCTGGGTCCCGGCGGACGGCCTACGACGTAGCGCGACCTCGTGCGGTGCGCGACGTGTTCCGAAGGTGTGCATCAGATCATCCTGATTGGTGGGATTGGTTTGGCGTTGCGCACGTACCAAGTGCGCTGAGCAAGGAGAAGGAAGAGGAGAGGGACGACAAGAAGAAGCAAAGGAGAAAGGGCTTAAGGGAGAAGATGCGCGAGCGAGAAGCACGAGAACGGGAACTAGAAAAGCACTCAGAGATGGCGATCCCGGCCGAAGAGCCCCCAAAGGTGAAGAGGGAGGCCCCAAGCGGCCCGCAGAAACTTGGGGGCACTTCCGGCTCCACGGATGGTATTGCTGGACTGACTCCAGAAATGAAGACAAAGGTAGAGCGAGAGCGAAGGGCTCGAGCAGCGGAGGCTCGGCTGAGGTTGCTACGATAGAGACTAGATGAAACATTTATATTCACCTCAATGCAAGGACTCTGCTGGGTGTAAGTGGAAGTGTGACGCGTGACTTGACGCGTTGCGCGTGGGTCACGTGGGCTTGTAATTACGATCCCTTTGTTGAAGACGGCGACAAGGGGACGATGGCTCCATCAAAACACGCCCGCATAGTCGACCACGACAGCGATGACACAGAACCAGACACCCCCAGGCCGAATTACCGCCAAGGAAGTAAGAAGCGCATCAGCGAGGCCCATCTAGACGCCAGCTTCAGTTCGGATCCCGGACGCACCCAACTGAGAACCGTCAACATCAATGATGACGTTGCCGAGAAACGGCAGCGGCGAAAGACTATCAAGCCAATTGCCATCGACGGCGCGGAGCCTGGGCCTTCCTCTGGCGATAGGATGGACACCGGGGAGAGCTCAAGAGCCGCGCTTGCAAAGCAGAAACAACAACAACAGCTCAATTCTGCGCTCCCTCCCCCCGTCATCGACGTGCCTCTGGACGTCATGAACTCTAATTTCGAGGAATGGATGAAGATGGCTACAGACAACGTATGTAACATGTCATCACTGAGGCTTGCTCATTCACTTTCTTCCAGAAAATAAACGCAACGAACTCGTGGAATTTCGCCCTCATCGACTACTTCCACGACATGTCCCTCCTCCGAAACAATGCAGATAATTCCATCAATTTTCAGCGTGCTTCGTGTACGCTTGACGGCTGTGTCAAAATTTGGACCAGCCGCGTGGATAGTGTCGGTACAGAGACAGGGAAACTACTCAGCAACCTTGCAAACGAGAAAATGGCCGCAGGCGAGGAAGATGAAGATACTGCTTCTGACAATCCTGATGGACAAGACGCTTCGCAACCAAGGAAGAAGAAGAAAGCTCATCGACCCGATTCGACCCTTGCCAAGGATGCCAGTCAACTTCGGAGTAAAAAATTAGACCTTGAATTTCGCGTTGACCCGTTGTTCAAAAAGACTTGTGCTGACTTCGACGAAGGTGGCGCCCACGGGCTGCTTATGAATCACCTTGGAATAGGTGTCGGAACTGACAGTGGCCTGCGCATTGTATTTGATGCAAGCGATTCCATGGCAAAAGTGGTGGATGAAGAAGAGCCAATACTTAAGCCTGAAGAAGACGTCGATTTGAGTTATCTAAGAAGTCAGTGGCTAGCGCGTATTTTTACGAGTATTCCGCTAAAATGTAATCGATAGGTCACTTTTTTCCTGACTTGGAGATTCTGAAAAATAAAGCTATCGCACACTCCTTGACGGAATTCTCTTTCGCCCATGATAATATCACATTGGACGACACTACCCTCTATCAAGATGATACCCATGCTGAAGAGGAGGACGATGATGGAATTGGATTCGGATTTGACGTGACTGGTGATAATAATGGCATGGACATCGATGGTAGTGGTTTCCCTCCAACAGAGGACTTCTTCCAAGGAGACCAAGCTGTGGACGATGACTATGCAGGCGGCGGTGGATACGGTGGGGATGACGATGGAAGTGGTCACGACGGCTCTCCTGGTGCCGACGCCCAACAGGGCCAGAATTTACGTCCAGGTGGTTTCGTGCCGTTTGATCCGCGTCGAATACCCACAGAGCGGGACCTTGTGATGGCCATGACGGACGCCGAGGGGGAGAGCAGCATCATGGGGTACTTTGACCAGAATATCATGAAGAACTGGGCTGGCCCCGAACACTGGAAATTGCGCAGAGTCATACGAAAACGTGAGTTGTGATTGGTTGTCGTTCTGCGTCACTTACTCTGGTTGTAGCAGATGCACCCGATGCAGCTGCACCCAAGCCACGACGGGAGAAGAAAGAGGCGTTCAGGATTGATTTCCTGATGCCATCAGAGAAGGATGTCAAAACGTTGTCAAACGAACTGTTTGCTCCCGTGACTCGTGGGGCTGGTATCACTCTTCCGAAATACGGGTTGCTCAAATCAGCTTCCAAGAGAGGCGGACGAGGCAGAAAGGCAAAGGAAGATAAACGCGATACTCACACTCTCCCAGATGACATGCATTTCTCCAGCAGGCAACTCGTGACGCTGTTCCTGAAGCCCAAGTTTTCTGTGTGTATACTAGCTCCTCCATCCCAGCAGACACTCACCTTCACTCTATTTTGAAGCTGAAAATGCGAGGACAAAGAGTTCGCTTTAACGAAGCTGGGGATGGTGAAGTCGATGAGAATTTCTGGGCACAAGCTGCTGCCGATCAAGCAGCGGGCCGCATGGCTCGAGAGGAAGGCGACGAGAGTAAGCCGTTGCGTTATTGAGCCAACTGCAGTCCTGATTTGTGTCTCAGGTGGTGATGCACCAGTGCCATTTAACACTCAGTTTTTCAATGACGATGACGATGGCCCTGCATTCGATGACCTGTATGATGGTGACGTCGACGGCGATGGCATCGTGTCAGAGGATGCTGGAGAACAGGACCTCATAGCGGCAACGCAAGGTGTGACCCGTCGCGTCCGCCCCGAATCTGTCAACTACGCGAAACGCGCAAAGCGCGTGGATGTTCGAAAGTTGAAAGAAAACATTTGGAAAGGGTTAGATATTGAAGTATCGCGGAAGGAGAGGCTGGAAGACGAAGAGATGGTGACAACTTTCTCCTATGATTCCCATCTCGATTTTAACCGAGCCCTTTCCAGGAGGTTAACGATGAATTCGCAGCCGATCCTTTAGAGGGACGAGAATTTAGTCAAGTGATATCCGGTCTCCAGAGGTCCTATCCGAAAGACAAGATGGAGGAAATTAGTACAAGCTTCTGTTTCATTTGTTTGCTACATCTAGCAAACGAGCAAGGATTAAAGCTGCAAGCACCGTCGAGTAGTGTCCCCGATGACGGTGTCGAGGTGTCTGGGGGATCCCAAGTAGCAGATAGGGTTGCAGATATCTGGACCTTGAAGGTGTGCTCTGTCACTTCCCTATATGTCAGGCTGGTAATTGTTCTCCTAGGTCTTCAGAGATCCAAATGCTTCACAGGCCGCATGACCAGTAACTTATTTTATTATCCAGTGTAGCACGATGCTCTTTGCTGTCCTATTGTAACTCATGTTCCTTCGCTGTTCAGTGAGCGATGGTGGACGAGTGTTAGTGGCCGCGGTGAGCATCGTTAGATGGATGAGACGAGATTAACAGCCTCTCCAATTCCGCAACAAGATTTACTTGATACATAAACGAAAGCAAAAATACAAGGCCAGACCTAGGGCTACAGTGTGTCATCAGGGGATATCCATCTATGGACGCACGTCGTGAAGCATAAAACATGCAGAAGATTGCAGCACTCTAAGAGTGATGCCGAACCCAGCTTCCTATCTACGCCAGTGATTAACAGCCTTGGCGATCAGTGCAACCTAGCCTTCCAGCGACGCCACATGTTCTCGTGCTTGAGCTGGTGCTTTGCGCTCAGCTCGAGGTACTGTCGATGGGCTTGTTCAGGGAGTTCTATCATGTCCGATGTAGGGGTGCGGAAAGGGAAGACCATGAGCAAGTCGGACGGCGCGATGCGTGCCTGTGGGACTGGAGCAGCTAGAAAAAGGCGTTCGCCGAACGGAGTGTAGGCGTACACGTCCAGCCAGTGATCGCGGCGACTGTGGGATCGCGCAGCTGGTGAAGTCGGTCAGGAAAACGATCCACACGTCGCGGGGATCTCACCTTGAACGATTGTCACCTTGTGTTGGACGACAGCGATAGCGACTGTGCCGTGGTTCATGATGATAATTGATACAGAAGGTTCTGATGTTTGATACAGCGAAGTAGCCTATCGGCCCGAATCACAGAAAGGGAGTGACCAGGGGCGGTAATGGCGTGATGGATGGTCTGTACAGCATCCTCGGAGACCCTGAGCTTTTATGGCTCATCTGCTGGGGTGTTGTTCCCCAGGGATGAGAAGACAAGGAGCAAGTGGCAAACATTGAACAAGCAAGTCGCCCCTTGTAGTATTCGAGTGCGCCTGAGCTTGCACCAAATACGCTCGGAAAGAAGAACGAATCGAATACAACAAAGGGACATCCGTGTTTCTCTTGTCAACGTTACTTGTCCGGGCGCCTTGTTTTTTGGGAAATGGTTTCAACATGGGAAACACAGAGATAACTAGAGTCCCAAATTTGCCGGCGGCCTGGCACGAGTCCTCCGAGCAAGAGGCTGCCATGCTTCGTTAGTTTCCACTCATTTACCAGATAACGGTTGCTTTTCGCGTTCCATATCCCACTCCGCCACCAAAAATGCTGCACCGCCGTCTGGGCCACTTTGTTTGCACATAGTTTTCTAGCGCCGACCCATCCACTCAGTCCCAATGTCACGCCAGAATTTCTGGTCGAATATTCTGTGCGAAATGTGTATTTCGATGGTTGGGAACAAGTCAGAAGTATCGGGAATACTGATCTCTGGTGTACCAAACTAGGTCTCGAGCATAGTCACTGCTGCTTGCTCCAGTGTTGTCTCACCACCTTCATCTGGCTTGGAAAGCTTGGTGTTTTCGCCCTCAGCCATGCGACAACAGCGACGACACATTATTGGTAGTATGCTGCGTGAACTGAAAGGGCACGTTTTCTTTCTATTTCGCGCCGCAGGCGGAACTGGGGTTGCCAGCTTCCCTTGCTAACGTGGTGAAGACTGACCAGAATCAAATCTTCAGCCCTAATATGCTGGGGCCCCACTTTCCAACCCCTCTCAGTACCGATTTCTAATGGCTTCTTTGACATTTTCTAACAGACCCGTGAAAACGTCAAGCCTCGTCAATAAATGTGTCCCGAGGAGTTAGCCCACCTCGATGAACTGACTTGTTGTCTTCGCCAAACGCTGCGCGAGTCTCTCCCTCGTGATTGGACCTTTTATTTTGCGCCAATTTCGCGAAGAAATTTGGCGTTTGAATGAGGGGTAACCAGGCCACTGTCGGCAAGCATTGCATGTCAGCCGCACTACACTAGATAATTCCTCAAGCGTTCAGGATTCACATTGATCCTGATAGAGACTGACGGTCCACAACCCTGCAGAACGGGAATGTCTCTATCCACGAGACGTTGCATTTTACCGTTGCAAATTTCCTCGAGGGAGATGCCCCATTCAAAAGGATCTTTTGTCACGAACATGATTGGTTCTGAGAGACAAACTTGCTCAAGGTATCGTTCTTTGTCTGCCTCCGTGAAGGGCCGGTATAATATTTGCGGGACGAATTTCTTGGATCCAGTGACGACGATGGCATCCACCGGAATGTTTTTCCATAGGGTGTAACACTCCTGGGATGCACTCTGACCGCCTGCCTACGATGTCGTAAACAATCTGCTGTGGATATCAATAAGGACAACCACCTGCGATGGAGATTCGGAAGTGCTTTTCATCGATGGGTCTAGCCCTCCTGGTGAGATTGGATTGGAGTGTGGTGCGTTACCCCTCAATTGATTTTTCAAGATCTAGAAACAGACTGAGGCGAGTAACCTAGGAGACGAGTTCCAGGTTTACTTGGATCTTAGACAACTCAATCTGGGTGACAGTCGGAACCATCATGACAGGGTAACGTTCTGTGATGGAACCACCCTCAGGCTGGTGCGTCTCATCCCAGCACGAAGCTGGAAGTTTGTTTTGTGCAGAGTGTTGATGAAAAGAAAAATGGTTCATAGGAGATACGGGCCATTTAGGGGTGACGGTTTGAATGTGAACATTACCAGGGACTGCCACGATATCTGTGCGGGGATCCAATCGTCCAAACACAATGGGACAGTTGCTTGAGGTGAGTGAGCTCTGTAATGCATACATCGGTGCGGATCGAAAGGGCTTTCATGGAGGTTACCTGAAATGAGTGTGCAAGCGCTGGTATATCATGGAATAACTCGGCGTTAGGACCCAGGGAGAGCTGAACCCCATCCACAATAGGTTGTTGGTATGTGATCTCGGATGAGTAATTACTCATAGAGACGAGAACAAATGAGATTCGAAT
This sequence comes from Tylopilus vinaceipallidus, assembly GCA_038089215.1. Classification (NCBI taxonomy): domain Eukaryota; kingdom Fungi; phylum Basidiomycota; class Agaricomycetes; order Boletales; family Boletaceae; genus Tylopilus; species Tylopilus vinaceipallidus. The sequence goes on from JBBPKK010000456.1 coordinate 16,057, forward strand.
GAAAAGGGGATGTCTGGAAAGAGCAAAAATTTGAAACTCGAGCGGAGGGGGAAGAAGCAACGGCAAGACAAATCCTTATATCTGGTTCAAACGACCTTCCGAAGGTAATCATTGGCATACATTTCAGTCCCGCTATGCTAAATGGAAACACAGCATGGACGAGTCATGACCAAGAAAATGGGAAACACACATCATCCCAAGTGTGTGTATACGCCAAATGACACCAGTAGCAACTCGGAACGACACTCCTGGTTCCAACCCGATGTTCGATTAACTGGCAAATTTGACATATCCTGTATCATAAATGGTGCAAAGTGAACTTCCTGTGGTTATCCCATCTTATGGCCCTCACGCCGGTGGAGCATTGTAACAAGTTTCCCGTCGCCGCTGGAGTGGGTATGGGTCAGAATATCGAGTCGCTCAAAATGACGGGCAGGTGAACGTAATATGCTACCCTGGCCTGAAATAGAGCTTTTAGTGAGCAACGTTCATCGACTCCTTGCGCCCGTTCGCGGATCTACAGTAAATATTTGGTTCAACACGGGTATGAACACGTATAGTACCTGGCCTGTGAAATACAGCCGCTTACAGGTGCTGTCAACCAGCGGTCCAAAGGTGCCCTATTCTGATAGCCGCAGTCGGACACAGCTCCAATGGCGGTGTTCTCGGTTAGGCGTATCTTCACGCCGCGACCCAGAACGTATACTGGTTGGCATAATACAGGATGTACTCTGCCGGAAAGCCGCGTGCGCCGTGTCCCAAAAATCACGGACACCCGGACTCAAAATCTCGAGCTCGACTAAAGGAGCCAGGCTCAAAACCTTGTCTACTCAGGGCGCTCAGGTGGTAGAAACAACTGATTCGTGGAGGCTCTTTAGAAGATTACCATCGAGCAATTCACCATCTTCCAAAATAGCAAGATTAAGATTTTTAAAGTGTTGGGACTCAATTATTGACCGGCATCGGATGACATCGATGACATTTCACGGCCCGGCATATCCGTTTGCCAACGCAAACTGTGAACCATACCTATCCCCACCTTCTTGCCATGAGGCTTGTCTAGGAAAAATAGTATTTCATGTTGCAGGTTACTGCCCTGTCAAGATTCCCTCAGAACTGCGTGCGTTGGAGGCGTTGCGGGTGTCACCAGCATGGTGTGAAGTCTAAGATGGAGGTGAGAGTTCTGGGAGCACCTGACTCACTTGCCATTATTATGTTTGACTTCATCGAATTATCCTCCTGATCATGAACCTGAAGCTTCGATGGAAGGGAGTAGATCAACAGGCAAAGCCTGTGTCTGATCACTGCAAGACAGAATAAAGTCGTGGAGTGGGCTCCGTGTGCACTCCCACAATTTATTTATCAAATATTGAATCAACTCGTCCGCCAACCGAGCTTCATGATCCAGTTTAGGGGGCCTCAGGTCCTACCCCCCGGGGGTGTAGTAACGCCGCGCGGTGCCAGCATCGGATGCGAAAGCTATCCCCCCTGGAACTCCAGCAAGCCCAACTCGGATCAGTGATGATCGAGGAGTGTCGTGTCGTCGTTCCAGATGTCGCTAAAGTGACTGGCCCTCTTGCATTCCACTGTTTCCACATAACCATCGCTGTGTATGCTTCTCGAACGTGTCGCTACAACTTGGCCATCACTAAAACCAAGATGCCAACAAAGTCACTTGTACATTATCAAAAAAGAGAAAAGAGAAAGACTGGGAATCAAGCTATCCAAGCAGTGCACGTCGTCAAAAAAAGAGTACACTATGAAAGCAAGATCAAGTATAAAAGAGAATTCAAACTTCCGGCCGCTGCTCCACGAAATAACGATCACAATCTGGTAATCGATAGAGGGTCGTCTCATTGATAGGGAAATGCGGGGGGGCCGCTGCGAAAGCGAAGTTGAGGTTGCCAACTCCCTTTCGACACGTGGTGAAGTGATACTAGGACAAGATCCTCGACTTTAATGTGTCGTGGCCCAATTTTCCACCTACTATCGGAGTCCGCCTCCATAGGTTTATGTTGCGCAGCCTGAAAACTTATATCAACGAACGCCAGGTTTACAAGCGTCGGGTTTCACGTACTTCCGCAAAACGCCGGACACAAGCTGCAATGTTTTTTGCAAGCTTAGCTCTTGTGATATGTCCCTTTGGGGTTTTGAAGTCCATGGTCGGAATTTGCTTTGACCAAGATGGGTAGCCAGGCCACTAAAGAAATGTGTTGATCAAGGAATCGACAGCATTCCCAAATGCGTACCTGGATGCGGATTGACACCGAGGGACCACAACCGACAAACATACGATCTTCCTTATTCGCCAGGCGCTTGATTTTTTGTTTCAGAGCATCGTCAAGGGATACACCCAGTTCGGATGGACCCTCCGACTGGAAGAAGATAGTTTCTTGCAACGTGACATCTCGGATGTATCGTTTCCTGTCGGCTTCGGTATATGGTTGATATACCGCTTGTGGGACGAAATCGTTCGTCCCACACTGTTCGATAACCCTCTTCCACTCAAGAATGTGGGGCATCTGTACGCGCGTCACTACGTCCTAAGGCTAGCATCAGATGTTGCCCATAACAACAGATGACGAAGGTTACCGTCTCTGTAGGAAGGTGAGGAGCTGAGTCATCGAACACCCCTTCAAAGCTTGGCGAGCAATGCGACATGGGTGACGCAGGGAAAGGCTTCTCTGCCAGTGGTTCCTATAAGAAAAAGTCAAAACCAATCACACAGCCTGAGTATCCCGTGCACTTACTGGCATTAGCATTCCGCTTTCGATTGAAGCTGATGAGGGCGGTGATATATCGATAGATGAGGGCAACCTAGGGTATAATTGAGAGTAGGGTGTATGTAATACCGGGGGGAAGGAAGATGTCGACGCAGTGGAGCTGTCTGAATCGTTAAACTGGTAGGGACTCAGTTGGGTATTGATATGCAGTTGCTCGTTAACTTGCTGTCGTTGGCTACTTGACACAAGACCCTGAGCAAGATAAGCATTCGCATCATAAGACGCATCATCGAGAACAGCCTGATGCGTGAAGTTTGTAGGCACCTGGATGACTGCTCAATGGGTCGCTACACCTGGGCAGACAATATACTCACTGGGGAATGTACGAGAGCCTCGATTTCTGCGAGCCCCGTGGTCGACGGGGGATAATACACATCGTACCCGTTATCCTCAAAACCCACATCATGACCATTAGTACCCATAGAGCCATAGAGATTGGCATATAACTTCTCCCAATGGTTCGGAGCTGTATCCATGGCGGTAAACTAACGATGGCAGACTGAGCTGCAGCCTGGGTACAGATGTACAGACTTATATGCAGTCACTGGTGCATCGACTGAAGCATGAATCCACAGCATATTTGCAGCTTGCTGTATGAAGCAGTTAGGGCGCGTAGGGCCTGGGATCGGCGCGCGCAATGACACAATGCAATATATCCAGTCGAGGTTATGGCACCCACTACTAGTAGCGTGCCAACTAGTATCGCGGTTCTGAGGCTTTAGCACATTTCCGGGGGTCCGTCACTCGAAAGACTTGCCTTGGACGGGTGTTCTAAAATGTGAATCTGGAAAGGCACGCGTAACAGCCATTCGCCAGCGACTCCTGTGAAGCGCTGGGCATAGCACCCGGGCAAACCTGCGCACTTGACTACGTCATTCTGGCGTGAAAAGTCATTTCCAGGAGGGAATCATTGACCGTATGTCACCGAGTTGCAGTACTTAGCAGTGGCTGACTCCCACTGTTGGGGCAGTGCTACATATTTGGGCGTCATCCCTTCTAATACCCATTCATGTCCTCGCTAGCGGGTGCGCTCGAGGAGCCCGTCCGTTACAACCACAGCTACACCTCGGCGCTGTCCTCTGTTACCCACGACCAAGATGATGTTCACATGGGAACCCTAGGCAATGAGCTGGATCCAGATGTCAAGCCGGAACTAGTCCAGATCCAGGGACAAGCTGTGGGCCACAGAGACGGCGGAGACGATGCAATGGACGACCTCTTTGGTCAAGAGGCAGACGAGTCCAGACAAGTCAAGTCCGAAAAGTGTGTTTTCATACTCGGTTCATTGTACACCCTGGTGCTCATACTACCGGTATACAGTAGCTTGGCCCCTTCACCCGCAGGATCGGGCTACGACTCAGATGAACTTTCTCAGGCAGAAAAGGAACACAGAAGGGCGTTAGAATATATGGAAAATGACGAACCAACCCCTGTAGTGCAGCAGTTTCAGGAAGCTAATGTTTCCATACCGAATATTCCCATCCCGAGGACCTCTGACGGTGATGTAAAATATGTCCTTGCATCATATTGTGTTACGCTCACCTGCTGTCCTAGCACTGGGTAATCCGCGTACCTAACTTCGTTAAAGTAGACTCGAAGCCATTTCACCCTGACACCTATGTGGGTCCAGAACAAGACGAAGAAGACTCTCACCCAAACGAGAGTGTACGCGAGAAAAGTATGTCCATAAAGCTCAAGGTAGAAAATACAGTACGCTGGAGGTGGATAAAGGATGAATTTGGCCAAGATGTGAGTAGCTATCTACACATATCAATAGTTTCTTCACGAAAAATCCAGAAACGTCAATCAAACAGTCGGATTATTCGTTGGTCTGATGGTTCCTTGAGTCTCCGGCTAGGAAAGGAGCTCTTTGACATCAACCAAACTATCGACACCTCGGGTGGCGTTGTTCGTCAAGCCGTCGGCAGACCACAACCCGTGTCCACGCCTTCTGCATCTCAGCCATCGGGCTTGAAATCTCAGGGTTTAACATATCTTGTTGCACAGCACAAGCGGTCAGAGGTCCTTCAAGCTGAGGCCGTCATTACTGGCTATATGACTCTACGGCCAACTGGTATGCAGTCTGAAACGCACCGCATGCTAGTGCGTGCAGTTGGTCAAAAACATAGCAAAGTCGCGCGGCTGCGCATGGCTCCCGAACCCACTATGGACCCCGAACGAGAAAAACAGGAGCTACTAAAACTCTCTGCCAGAAAATCCAAAAAGAAGACGGAGGATGGAGGATTTGGCACACATAGAAAACGGAGCTCTGGTCAAAGGAAACGCTCAGGTCATGATGTTTGGACAGACGATGAAGGGCCTGACTATGAAGGTTCTGAGGATGAAGATGAAGCGCGTGCTGCCAAGCGAAAAGCAGAGGCACGCAAAGGCAGAGAGTATCAGGAGGATGACTTCGTTGTTGCTGATGAGTCGGACGAAGACGCATTTGGCGAAGGTTCGGGTAAAAAGCGACGCCGCCGTGAAGAAGAGGAGGACCCTTTGGATCGCTTGGACGCAAAAATTGATCAGCAGCAGGAGGAAAGAAAACGAAAGAATATTAACTCCATGGGCGACGACGATGCTCATGATATGGACGTAGAAAGCGAAGAGGAGGACGAGGAGCATAGGATGCGCAAAGCTGGCTCAGGTGCGCGAAAGACCAAGAGAACGTTGACCTTTGAAGAGGATGAAGAGTAGTGCAGCTCGTTATTTGTCGTTCGCGCATCACGATACAGTATGTAGTGTACAACGACCATTACCACTATGACATTCCATTTTGATCCCACCTTTCAGAAGGTTGTATGTGATTTACAACCCTCTGGTTCTCTTCGTTACCCTCCAGAAGATTGCGGAGCGTGAATATGGCATGTTCACGCAGATCTAACTTGCGTTACTCTTAAATAATCATCCAAATAGCAAATCGGCGACGCACAGGGATTGCGTTCATCGATGACACACATGTTCATGATAACCGAGATACCCTCACAACTGCGAATGGAATCTTGTGTCTTTCTGTCCCTGTGGCACAAGATGCCCAACAGACGCACAAGGTCACGTTTCACGTACAAAAACCCGGTTGGATCCGAGGCCTGGGGAATGGTCTGGACCATCTTGGGAGATAGGATCGGTTTCCCAAAATTAATCCGTGGCAAAAAAGCGTTCAGAAGCCGCAACAATTCTGTTGCCGTACCCTCGTCAGCCCTGCTGTCAAGTGAAGCTTATCACGAGGACATGCCTATCGAGCATACCACTATGTCTTGGCCTTGCGTCGAAGCCGCCCCTCGAATGAGCAACGACGAGTTATCCGCAGAGTCCTCTCCGACGCGACCTTCTTCGAACTCAAGCATGGCGCTGACGATACACTGGGTTACTAGTACGAGTGCCTCACAGGCCTGCGGTAACATAAGGTCAAAGACACCTTGGCCAGAAAAATCAGGCACTCCATCCACCGATTCATTTCCGATCGATTTTCTGATGGCTTGGATGGAAAATGTGCAGAGTTCGAAAAAGCATGTTGTGAGCATAGGGCACATCCCTACAAGCGCCGCCGACGAATGTGAGGAGTGGAGATACGAGTCCAATAGTTTGAGTAGTGTAGTCTGGTGGGGCGTAATTATTTCATCCGTGCTTATCATGGATCACTTGAAGTATCGCTCAAAAAGGTAGACAATAAGGCTTACATTTTGAAGCTCGCATACAGCTTCGGAGAAAATCCCCCATCGAATAAGTGGGTAAACAGGTAATACCTACCCAAGTCGCTCAGTACTTAGTCTAGGGTGATGAGATCCCCGAGTTCACCCGTAGTCAAATGCTTGGCCCTCCTCGCTTGAGTCTTCTGCGTCACGTAAAGTCACCATGCGGTCCAGGAGTGCGATGCATATCCTGGCACCAATTTGCGTCTCAGCAAGTAATCTCCTTTTAGAATTTAGATTAGAGGCAAAGAGAGCAGGAAGGATCCCATACTGCCTGCGGTCGCTCTCATGGATACAATTAACCATAAGGACCAGAAGTGATAAAATAGTCCCAGCATCTGGCAAACTTAACACTCGACTTCACACGGTTAGAAGAGGATGAGGAATGAGAAACAAAACCAGCACTCACACGAACACGACTTGTTCCTCGGACAGGTTCAGGTAAGTTTCCCAAAGACGGGTCATCAAGTGATCGTTTGATGTCACCATATTCGAAAGTGTCTGGATCAACATACGAGTAGACTGGTATACTGTGCAAGACGTGTATAGATTGTCGCATTTCTACGAAGAAATTCCGCTCACATTGTGGATCCTGTGTCGCTACCCAGGAACTATACACGTGGAGGATGCGCCGCAGCGAAGGTTCGCTTGCACTTGGGACTCGAGGTTGATCTTTCGCAATGAGAAACAAATAACCGGAACTTACAATGCGTTCTGCTGGTTAATCGGTACAGCTGCGACAAGGTTTCTCGTGAACCTCGCGAAGCTGGTCACAAGAGACCGAGTCGGGGCATCACTCTGATCAAGAGTGACCTGTCCAGCGAGTACATCCCACACCTGATGGAAGCCAGGCCATATCGATGGGTTTTCAGCGCCCATTCGCGCCCTATCCGTAAATCAGCAACATGGCTGTGTGATGGAGTGTGCAGCATACCTGAAATCTTGATCCCCGGCAAGGCTGCGGGCAACACCATCCAACCATGTCGTGTCATTCACTGTTGCGATGTCATCCTTGCTCTTTCCAGCCAGAAACGTGTTACAAAAACTGCAGAAGTTTGTATTGGCGGGGAATGCATCCGCGGTCGTCATTGTCCGGGTCGAAATGGGTAGTTCCGAGATGCCACACCGCTGGCCCCTGGTTGACCAACAGCATGCTCCACCGCCCCACAGCATAATGCGTGGGTATCACATACGAATCGTCGTGCAAAGAAAGACAGAGATATCTCAGTCGCATCCCCCCGTCGTCAATACCTTCTTGCCGAAATCAGTGTTCGAGCATCTTCCATCTCAGCCCGCAAAGCCAACCTCGAGAAGGAACGCGATCTTCAATCCCGTCCGTAAGGACTACCGATTTGGCCCCATTCGGTTG
>JBBPKK010000457.1:0-23872 GCA_038089215.1 Tylopilus vinaceipallidus
GTCAGTTATTTGTTGTGAAAAACAATATCCTTGGCTCCTAGTGCATACCTTGGATGCAGGACTGAAAAGGGGGTAAGTAGAGGGAGATCATGAATAGTTGTGTAAGAGATCCCAGGCTCACATTTTTCGAGAGGCATGGCAAATAAGGTGTTTGATTATGCTAGATCGTATCGTGCAAACGTAATGCTTCATGCCGGTCCTTCCACTAGTCACTACTTCGTGAATTGGCTAATTCAAAATCTTGCAAGGGACGCGCGCTATCTCCAATTGGGGCTTTCTTGTTGATCACGAGGTAGGAAAGCGGCCGAGATACTTATATCACAGCTGGATCACCATCGGCAAGCTTTATCTCTCGGCGTCTCTCTCCCCAAATACCGTATTCGGCAGTTTGTCGATGAAGAGAACCAATCTGCGTTCACGATCGAAACGTTCATATAGCTCCAATAATAATGACCGCCAGGTACCCGCTTAGGAAAATCGTTGAGGGAATGCAAGCACCTGAAGAGTACGGACGCCTCTAAATTGGACCAGGAGTGGGGGCTAGGTAATAGACGGCCGTGCCTTTTCCAATCCTGATTTTTAACTCAAACGTAATGCGCAGCAGGACTAGGTCGGCGAATGGCTGCTGGAGCTCTAAATCCTGCGAAAGCTCGTGGCCGAGCTGCAGATCCATTAAACCGGTAGGAGCAAGACAATGGTCGAGAAAATTCTTGGTCGCATCTTTCCCCTCTGTTCTCCTGAAGCCCCGGTTTAATATCCTTTCAACGAGGAAGAGATCAAGGATTTGATCCACATCTGATGATGCGATAGAACGTAAGGATAGATCGAACTAGGCTGTTGCAACCTCGGCAGCCGGGATAACAGTTAGCTCTTCTACGCCTAATTGTTGGAGAGTAGGACGTTGTTGAGGGAAGGGATCGACCCTTGGACGGTACAGTGAGGAGATGTGGGGGACCAGTCCAGAGGCGGCCATTCAAGTACCACGAAAGTTACGGCGAATAGGATCCGACGGGCATGTTGTTCGGTGATTTGGAATCCCAGACACGATAAGGTTAAGTACGCACAATTATCCCTTAGCGAAGTCATGAGGAAGGCCTTGTGATAACAGCGGGTCTTGCACAAGGCAGTGCAGTACAAGCACCTTAATAGGAGTTTTGATGGATTCCAGATTGAAATGCACTACAAAGTACAGGTTGTAACAGGAACGACGAGTTATTTACTTACCACACACGCTTTTGTCTGCATGCCAGCCATGTCGCTAAGTTGCATCACACAGGCGTTCAGACAAGGACATTGAAAAGCTACTAGTCATGTATCTTGATTCGTTAGTTGGCCCAAGCATTCTGGCGAGCACCCACCGCAAGCCATAGGTTTTGAGTTGTGCTGAGGAGGTCCTTGATTTCGGATCTAGGCCAAATCATTCACTTAGGGTGGGTGGCTCAGAAGAAAGGAAAGAAAAGGGGTGGAGCAAGGACGTAGAACAAAGAGTAGGTATGATATTATACGTGACGAGTAGTAAGCGTAATCAAAGAGTCGGGGCCGACGGGCCGCATGGACCCCATGATTTTCCCACCACTGGTATCAGTGCCACGTGGCCGCAGATTCTACCGTTGACACTGACGACACGATATTTCTGCTTTCGAGCAGTGGAGACGCCAGAAGTCTTGTCAACGGCATGGTTCATAAATTGTAATATGCAGCAACGGTCGACCCACTCGGAAACTTTGGAAATTATATCCATGGTGAAATCATATCTCCCATCGCGGCCTCGTTTTTATCTTACAATCTTCTAATTCACAGTGACAAAGGAGCCCTTCCGTGTCAACAATGTTTCTCAACAAGGAGTTTACGGGGCCCAGACATACAATCGGTGTGTCCATGCAACGTGGTCCAGAAATACTCCATCAGAATTTGACCTTCGTCCGGTTCAAAATGCCCACTTCCATGGCCTTGATTTCTACACGTCGAACCAGTCAACGGTGCGATATCTTGTCCAGTGCGTGACCACTTACGCAATGCAAGGTAACGACTGTAGAAGCGCGACATGCCCAAGGTGCCTTTTTAAAGTGACATCAAAACGAGAGGTGGCAGAAGCAACTAGCGGCGGACGTACCAATAGCGAACCACATGCCTTCGTGCCCACACTCCCTCCAAACGCCGTTGATTTCCCCTTCCTCGGTGAGTCCCCATACCGGACGCACCTTCTCAGCGATTTCCAGACCGCATACGTCCCACATGTGATCACGTGTGTCGCCATATCTTTTGAAGAAAGACAAGTCATTGGGCGCTCACACGTGCGACGAAGCGACAAGTGCTTACCCGGTTGCGAAGACCACGATGTCCGCCTCGAGTTCTGCTCCGTCCTCGAATTTAAGCCCTCTTTCCGTGAAGCGCTCGATGGCGCTCCCACTCTTGAGCTTGATGTCGCCATTGATGATGTGTTTGCTCGTACCGACGTCTATCAAACGACGGCTTGAGGAACGGCATGGACGTCATCCTTCGAGCGACGTACCGAAATAGTATCCCCCAGAACGTGCGAAGAAAAGCGGGACGAAGCCAGCACCATGTGGGCCGAGGTTCGTTTTGAATCCAACTTTGGCGAGGCCATCCAGCATCTCTCTGTACTCGGAGCACGGAACGTCGTATGCGTAGGCTAGCCTTGGTGATCCGCACTCACTTATCGACGGTCTCTGCATCATGGGATGCTATACGTTGGCGCATGCGTCTCACCACCACATTTGGCAGAGAATAATTGTAAACATCCCCAAGATCAGTTGGAATGGTGTCGTTGTAAAAAGCTGAGACCGAGGCAGTGAACAAGTGAATTCAGAGAACGGGTGAAAAACGGCGTACGGGCAAGGGACTGTTGAAACGCTTCAACTGAGATGACATACGTAGACGAGCGTTGAAAGCTAAAAAAAAAAAGTAAATTTAATGAGAGCAAACCTGACATAGTAAAGGTTCACATCGTGACATCGACTCCGTGATTGAAGAAGTCCTGGGCGACGTCGTGAGCTTTGGTTTGCATCAGACAAGAATATCCTGGAGCACAGTGTAATTTGGCATACCAGAGGTGCAAGCGCCAACAACAACCGCCTTCTTCCCAATGTAATTTGACGCGGACGTGAATTTAGAAGTATGGACTACTTTTCCCTCGAAGTTCTCCTGAGAAACGATCTCAATAAGCACACCGCTGATAAACAGACCGATAGAAGTTCACCTTTCCAGGAATGTCCGGCACCTTTGGATGGCCTGTAAACCCGGTCGCGAAGACGATGTGTTTCACCTTGAGCGTCCTAGCTTCCTTCCCACCTTTATTGATTTCGACCGTCCATATTTTCAGGTAGTCGTCCCACTCTATCTTGGTTATAATGGACGACGTCCACACATTGAGCTCAAGATAATTGGCATAACCTTCCAACCAGTCAGCAAGCTACTCTGATGGCATCAGTCATCTAGTGCGAAGCAGAGGAACCCTGGTCTTTGCCCATACCTTAGATGCAGGACTGAAAACAGGCCAAGTAGGCGGGAATCTGAAACCAATTTATCGTAAGAGAGATCCCGGGTTCACATCCCACGAGACTCACGGCAAGTAGGGAGTCTGATTAAACCAGACCGTATCATGCAAGCATAGTGCCTTGTAACGTTCCCTCCACTATCGCTTTGTGAATCGACTGATTCAAAAACATGAAAAGGACGCACGGTATCCCCAACTCTGGCTTTCTTCTCGATAACCAAGTGGGAAACACCGAGATATTTGAGTCTCGCAGCGACTTCGAGGCCGGTATGGCCCGCACCGACCACGATTACAGTTGGATCCCCGTTGGAAAGCTCTACCTCTCGACGTCGCCTCTCTTCCCAGGTGCCATGTTCAGCAGTTCGTTGGCGAAGAGGACCAATCTACGCTTACGATTAGTGCGGTGATATCAGTCATATAACCGCCGGGTACCTGCTCAGGAAAATCATTGAGGGAATTCAAGCACGTGAAGAGGATGTACGCTTTCCACGTTTGACTGGGAGTGGGGACCAGGTAACAGACGGCGGTGCCCTTTCCATACTTGGTTCCAAACTCGAAAGTAATGCGTAACAAGACTAGGTCGGGGAATAACTTTTGGACCTCCGGAGCGCGCAAAGGGTCGTGGTTGAGACGCAGGTCCACCAATCCGGTAGGAACGAGACGATGATCGAGAAGGTTTCTGATCGCGTCTCTGCCTTCGATGGTCCTAAAATCCCAGGTCAATGCCAAAATGTCCTTCCAAAATCCGTCGTCGAGAAAGAGATCGAGGATTCCATCTATATCAGATGATGCAACGGAACGCGAGAATGCATAGAACCAGGCTGTTGCGACCTCGGTAGCTGATGCAACCCTGGGGTCCTGTACGCCCAACCGTTGAAGGGTGGGAAGGTGTTGAGGGAATGGGTCAGTGCTCATACTGTATGGTGAGAGATACAGGGAATCGGTCCTGCGGTGCGCCTTCAAATACTCTCGCGGTTGCAGCGGATAGAATTCGAGACGAACCTTACCAATAGTTCTTGAAGCCTGTAGCCCGACATTATCTTTTAACACCGCCATGGAGAAAACCCCGTGATTACAAACTCGGTTCCAAACTCGAAGGTGACACGCAGCTAGACTAGATCGGGGAATAATAGCACTCCGGGGCGCGAAAAGACTCACGACTGAGGGGGGGCGAGGCGATGAATGAGAAGGTTCTTGATTGCCTTTGATAGCCCCAAGGTCCCATGTCAATACTAATACGTCCTTCCGGAATCCGTCATCGAGAAAGGGATCGAGTATTTCATTGATATCAGATGGTACGACGGAGCGCCAGGATGCATCAAACCAGGCTATTGAAACATCGGTTGCTGGAATGATAAACTCTTCCATTGGAAGGTGGGAGGTCGTTGAGGGAAGGGATCGGTGCTCATGCTGGGAGGGGGTACTCACACGGGGGGAGGGGATTAGTCGCCCCTTCAAATCCTTTCGCAACTGTAGCGAGTATACATAATTCGAGAAGTATCTTGCCAACAACTCTTGAAACTCGTAGCCCGATAAGGCTACCCAAGGTCATTATCTTTTAATACCGCCATGGAGAAGATTGGTAACCGCAGCGGATACGCCACGAGGCTGTACATGTCTGTCAATGGCGGTTGACAGATTTCATTGATTGGGCCGGGAAGTACCTTGGTCATGAGAGTAAGTAGCAGCCTGGCTATTGACTTACATCCACATGCATTTGTCTACACACCGGCAATGTCGCAGAGTGCTCAAGTTTGCAGTCGGAAAGCTAGTGTCAGTGTCTACGTAGTGGCAGCGGAAAACAAAGCTACCACTTAGACGCCTTGGTTCCACTATTGTCATATTTTACACATTCTTGGGCAGTTGTAGCATTAAATCGTTGCCATTTTAAGTACGATGGACCCTCTAACGGCGACCTGCCCTTCAAGAAAGCAAAGGCAGAAGCCGAACTCACTGTCTACTCTTGATACGTCGAATCTGACATTATCAAAGTCTGTCGGGATCCTGAGTCCAGGGTGGTAAAGAAGAGAACCGTAGATCTCGGGTCCTCCCTGGGACTACTAGGTATCTTTGAGCCCAGGCGTGTTATGGAAGGTTTGCATTGACAGATACTTGTACCAAGTATATTGATTCGTCGAGTGGTGGCGTAGGCCCGCAGCCTGCAGGTAGTCCCCTCGAGTCAACGCGAGCGTGGCAGAAGCTGAGCACCGCCTCGAACGAGCGAGGAGGTACCGTGTCGGAGGTAAGGAATATGTGGGGCGTAGCAGCGACTGAAACGGAGTGGATCCTTGAAGGTGAGGGGCAAGCATGGGTGCACGATTCAGATGCTGTGGACCGACCGCACGGATGTCGCGAGTCGCTGTCTTGAAGCTGTCCTCCGAAGGCGATGCCGCCTTAGCATTGACTTGGTGGCAGCCCCGTTCAGCCTAGAGTATCTTCGTTTTCATTGCGGGAGGCACCAAACGCTACATATTGTTCCGGTTTCAGCTAGTGGGATCTTGGCACAGGTTGCATTTTTATTTTGCTGCGACGGATTCACTGGCAGGCCATGCTAATTCCGTCCGCTCTTGTAATTTTAAATGTACAACAAAGAAACTCCAAGAGCGTGAATAATGTTCGACCTCGCCAACCGGTTCCGCCCTCTAGTCCATGACAATCTAGACATGACAAATGATGCACTCTCGCAACTTGGTCCTGCCAGGAGAGTCGTTCATTCATCAAAATTTAACCTCTGATCTATTCAAAATGCCAGCTTCCATCGCCTTGATTTCTACAATGCCTATCAGCGATGCAGCATCTTGTTCAGTACACGATCACTTACGCAGTGCAAGGTGACGGCTGTGGAAGCGCGACATGGCCAAGTTGCCTTGTTGACAGAGCATACGGCCGAGTCAAACGCGAGACTGCACGGGAATTGTTCGGGAACGTACCGATACCGAACCACATGCCCTCGTGCCCACAATCTCTCCAGACGCTGTTGACTTCCCCTTCTTCGGTAAGTCCCCACACCGGGTTCACCTTGTCAGCGATTTCCGGACCGCACACGTCCCGCATGTTGTCACGCGGGTCGCCATATCTTTTGGAGAGACAAGTTATTATGTGTTGGGCGAGTCATCTGCGGTAAAGCGATAAGTACTTACCCAGTTGCAAACACCACGATGTCCGCTTCGAGCTCTGTCCCATCCTCGAATTTGAGTCCTTTCTCGGTGAAGCGCTCGATGGCGCTCCCACTCTTGAGCTTGATCTCACCACTGATGACGTGTTTGCTCGTACCAACATCTATTAAGCGGCCTAAGAAGGGGCGGCATCGACATCATTCGAGGGACGTACCAAAGTAGTACCCTCCCGCACGCGCGAACAGAAGCGGGAAAAGACCACACCCGTACGGTCCAAGGTTTGTTTTGAAACCGACTTTAGCAAGGCCGTCCAACAAGTTTCTGAATACAAGTCATAAGAATGGCAACCAAAGTTTGGTGATCCGTGCTTACTTATCGAGTGTTTGGGCAACATGGGGTACTGTGCGTTGGTGAATGCGTCTCGCGACCGCATTCGGTAGGCAGCCATTGTAAATATCTGCGAGATCGGTCGGAACGGTTTCGTTGAAGATCGCTTTTCGACCGAAGCAGTGAACGACTGAAATTTAGCGGATGGCAGAAAGCGGCGCACGTGCAAGTAGCTGTAGGATTCCTTCGACCGAGATGACATACACGGACCCGCGTTGGATCCTAGGAGATGCGAAATCAGTGCGAACACGCCCTCTGAGAACATACTTCAAGATTTACATCGTGACATCGACTTTGTTATTCAAAAAGTCCTGGGCAACGTCGTGACCTTTTGACCTATATTAACCAAGATCATTGCCCTGGGTTTGCTGTTATCTCCACATACCAGAGGTGCAAGTACCGACGACAACTGCCTTTTTCCCAACGTAACTCGACGCGGATGTGAATTCAGATGTATGCACTGCTTCACCCTTGAAGTTCTCCTAGAGAACGAGACCGGTAAGCACTCGGAGGATACAAACCGGTAGGGCTGTACCTTTCCAGGAATGTCCGGGACTTTGGGGCGACCCGTAAACCCTGTCGCGAAAACGAGGTATTTCGCCTTGAGTGTCCGGGTTCCCTTGTCACCTCTTTTGATTTCAACAGTCCATGATTTCAGGTTATCATCCCACTCTGTTTTGGTTATGATGGACGACGTCCACACATTGAGCTCAAGATAACTGGCATAACCCTCCAACCAATCGGCAAGCTAATCCAGTGACATCAGTTATTGGGTGCGAAGCGAGAAGCCTTGGCTCCTCGTGCGTACCTTGGACGCAGGACTGAAAACAGGCCAAGTAGGTGGGAATCTAAAACCAAACAAGTAATCGTGAAAGCCATCCTAGATTCACATCCCACGAGACTTACGGCAGGTAAGGGGTGTGGTTATACCAGACCGTATCGTGCAAGCATAATGCCTTGTAGCGATCCCTCCACTTTGGACGCCCCGTAAATCGATTAGCTCAACAACGTGAAAAAGACGCACGCTATCCCCGATCCGGGCCTTCTTGTCGATAACCAAGTGGGAAATGCCAAGATATTTAAGTCTCGCAGCAATTTCAAGGCCAGTATGGCCCGCGCCAACCACGATCACCGTCGGATCACCATCGGCAAGTTCCACTTCTCGACGGCGTCTCTCCTCCCAGGTGCCATGTTCAGCAGTTTGTGGGCGAAGGGGGCCAATCTGAGTTTGCGATCAGCTCGATCATATGCTCCAGTGACCGTCCAGTACCTTTTCGGGGAAGTCATTGAGGGAATGCAAGCATGTGAAAAGAGTGTACGCCTTCCACGTTGGACCGGTTGTAGGGACCAGGTAGCAGACGGCGGTGCCTTTTCCGTATTTGGTTCCAAATTCGAAGGTGAGACGCAACAAAACTAGGTCGGGGAATAACTTTTGGACCTCTGGAGCGCGCAAAGGGTCGTGGTTGAGACGCAGGTCCACCAAGCCAGTAGGAACGAGACGATGATCGAGAAAGTTTCTGATCGCGTCTCTGCCCTCGATAGTCCTAAAATCCCAAGTCAATGCCAAAATGTCCTTCCAGAATCCGTCGCCGAGAAAGAGATCGAGGATTCCATCGATATCAGATGATGCAACGGAACGCGAGAATGCATCGAACCAGGCTGTTGCGACCTCGGTAGCTGATGCAACATTGGGGTCCTGTACGCCCAACCGTTGAAGGGTAGGGAGCTGTTGAGGGAATGGATCGGTGCTCATCTGTATGGTGAGAGATATAGCCGGGATCAGTCCGGAATCGCCTCTTCAAATACTGTCCCAGTCGCCGCGATCAGTAGAATTCGACAAATATGTTATATAATGATTCTTGGAACCCGTACAAGATCCGCAATCGCGATGAGGTTACGCGTGTGGATTATCTTTTAATATGGCCATGGGGAAGACCTCGTGACCATATTGGTGAACCCGCCACAATGTTGGTACGGGCACTTTGACTTCCTGAAATGCCCTATCGTCAATCTTTACTCGTCCTGAATCGATTCTAATGCGTACACACATCCGTATGATGGCCCCTTTATCAGCGACCCGCCTTCCAAGAATCTAGTGGTATGGAGCTGGTGAGAAGACTGAAAGCGGGGATTAACTCAGCTGTCAACGCGGCCCTCAGATAGGCACAACCTAAACCCATGTCAATCATTGCAGGCTCGGATGGGACTGCGAGTGCCACACGATGAAAAAGTGAGGCCCGCCGCCGCCTGGGCAATCCTGTGTTGATCCCGACTCGTGAGTCTTCCCCAGGGTATCCAAAGCCAACTAGCCTGGGATGAGAACTTTGGGTTGGCAGAAATCAGTCAGCGATACAGCGGTGACTCGGCCCCCACTGACAGCCACAGTAGACTTCGAACTGTGGTGACGAAGTTCTGGGCTCACATGCATCAGGGACTCCGAATACGCATGCTTGCGTGGAACACGTGCCCGGTACGCACTGCCATGCGGAGATCCCACTGCATGGGTGCCAACAGGTCCGGGGGCTATTTAAGAGTCGTTTATGATGCGCCAATACCTGGTACCAAGCTCAGATCACGTGACATGTATAGGTATATCTATAGTGCCCGGAATCATTGCAATTTGGACAAGGAATCATGGGTTTCAACCTGTGGATGCCAACTTGAATGGCCAAAGAATACGACGGGATGTGCGAACAGGAATGACCCAACGATCTCTATTGGAGGTTGTGGACGTTCGAATATGCCCTCAAAGGTGAGCGAGATAATTGAAAGAGAGTGCTCGTAGGAATCACTGCTGGACAATATGTGAGTACTACTTGTTCAAGTTGTTCGCATGCCTGCTCAGAGGCCCATCAAAAACTGCCCTGGAAATTTTTCCAGAAGGGGACAAGTTGTTGATATTACGTCAACGTAGCTATGTCATTATGGGTCCTTGTAGGTCCCGATTGACACACCAACACCCCGCGCCTGCTGCTTATTGTCTTTTTTTGGGGCTCCTTATAAGCTCGTGCTCGGTTGCGAGGAAACCCTACACAGCAAGTGCACGACGATACACGCGCATCGCCAACTATAGGGCGCATGGAAGAAACAATAAATTCAACCTGCTCTCGTCGGGAGAATCACTAACTTCATCCTCCCATCTCATAGCTGGCCTACGAGAATATGCCTTCGTCCTCTGCTACTAAACAAGCTAAGCAAGCTCTGGATGATGTTCTCCAGACCCTACGGCAGGAATCTGAGCAGCAAAATTCCCTGCTGTGCGAGACTGATAGGACAGCGTTTGTCAGGGAGGAGAAGAGGTATAACAGACACTGTTATAAAATTGATCTTTCATGAACTGAAACGATTCATAGTCTCAGGAGGCGCATTGAAGAGATAGAAGTGTCTGAGCCCAAGGGGTGGCGTGGTCTGCTTTGCTTGCCTTCGCCACAGGCAGACATGTGCCTCAGGGACGCAGACGCACTCCTTCAGCGGGCGAAAGTGAGCCGATTAGATCCGCATTTTTTCTCTTTCATTACTCTGAAACTTTTTTCTGTCAGGAACATATCAATGAAAGACTGAGATCTAGACTCACCGGAGTGAGCAATCTACACTCGTCCGTGCAGGGACTGGGCCCACCGGTCGATTCTATGGATGCAACGACTCCTGAGAGAAATATCAAACCTCCGAGTGCGGGTATGAGTGGCCCTGAGCCAGCGAGCACGATAATAACATCCCCGCTCAACATGCGTTTTTCTCTCCCAGAGTTCTCAGAACTGGTTGTTTATCCTGTGGCCAACAATCATAGACCTGGCCTGGATAAGGCGATCAGCGCTCCAGTTGGTAAGCAATTCTTTTTTTCCGCCCTATCATACTGATGGCCTGCCAGTAACACCCAGTGATGGAGACAGTGACTCTGCTCGTCGACGTCAGAGAAGGAGTCCGCCGCCACCGCCATCACCTCAACGATCGATATCACCGAATCTTGTATCGGAAAGCGCAAACGGCCTGAGCAGCGGTTCTCCTATCCGATCCTCCTCTGTCAGGAGGAGACCTGCTCCTCTACCTCCTCATTCAGTAACACCTCGCTCGTCAGTTATCATATCACCTAGTCAGAGTTCATCAGAGGCGCCAAATAGTGCGTCCAACAGCCCCTCGAGTCTTCTTCGCCGCTCGGACTCCGGTAGACGGCCCGCTCCTCCACCTCCTCAATCAGGCACACCCCGCTCGTCAGCCTTCAACCCATTACCCAGCCAGGTTTTATCCGAGGCGGCAAGCGCCGCCCAAAGTAATGCTTCTCTTCGCCGCACTCACTCTAGTAGACGTGCTCCTTCGTCCTTCCGCCCATCTAATCCCATGCCTTTTGATCCTGCCATGATTTCTTCTCTCGTTCAACAACTCGCTTCTGTTGTGACATCCATTACCCCCGAAGGGACAACCGGGCAACTGCAGGAGCAGCTGAGGAATGGCAAGACTTATGCCTATGTCACCAAGGACAATTGCGTGGAAATCAAAGGTTCACAGGTCGACGGACTAACGATGAACAATGGTGGCAGCAACAACTCTGGCGCCGGTACGTCTTCGTTGTCGTTCCGTCTTAGCACTTTCTGACTGTCTATAGTCATTCATAAAACGGTGGCGCCCTCGCGCTCACCTTAGCCCGTCCGATAATTTCAGCCTCTACCATAGGTTTGTCTCATTCGAACGGGTGCGCTGGACATTCAATGGACTATCGTATTTATGTAAAAAGTGATGTATTCCGATGCCGTACTATGAATGAGTCTTCCTACATTTCTGACCGGCCGTTCCGTATCTGTGAATTCGGCCAACCCATAATGAGCTCGACTGCTCAATACATGTCGTCCCGTACCAGCATCCCGGATACCTGACTGCTGGCCGAAGTTGAGGTCGCGACTCACGTTGACCGGGATCCACCCCGCCAACCTCGGGTCTCACGCAAAACTGTGCGACCTACGACGTCCGAAACACGTCTGCCAACGGTGCCAGTGCTTGAACGCCGCCCGTCTACAGTGGGCGTGTATCCCTCGGACGACGGTCCCTCCATCGCTTCGATCTACGCGTCCCACACCTTTGCCGACGTCAACGCATCCAGGCCGTCGCCGCCATGCAAGAACGCCCGGCGGCTCGCCCTTCCAGCACCGACGGCACCCAAAAACTGTTAGGCCAGCACGCTCAAAACACGCCTTTCCGAGCCACCTGCTGTATGGTGGCGCGTCTGACGCCATATATACTCGGAGGCACTGATATATTAGCATCGCTACTGATTGTTCCCCCAGCCCGTGCGCCTCGTTGCATCAACGTAACGCGCAGATCCTCCGAGGGACTGCCACAGGTCCGACCCTCGCACGCAGCCAACCCGCGCGCCAGTCCATCCCTCATTTCCGTGCGCGGCCGAGTGCCAGCGCCTCCGAGTCGAGCCGCCGTTCAGAGTCTGCAAGCACGCCCAACTGCACGGCGCCCCGAGGCGGCTCGCACGGCCACACGCTGACTCGGGCGCCCCGGCCGGGATCTGCCGGGACCCGCTTCGAGCGCGGCCTGGCGTGCGGGCATCGCACGTCCGCGTCAACGCGCGACACGGGCGCTCCAACGCCATGATCGCCGCGGCACACGCGCCATCCGCGTCTGGGCTCCCACCCTGGGCAGCACCGCCCCCCGCAACCCGTTGTGGCGACGCGCGCGCGCCAACGCCCCGCGGACGCGTGCTGCCGACGCCCACGACAGCCCATGCGCGGTCGCAGCCCAGGGTGGACGGTCGCCCTGTCCGCCTGCGAACCATGTACACCGGCAGGCGCGCATGCCTCGGCTGTCGTGCGTCCAGTAGCGTGATCCGTGTCTAAGCGTCGTTCGATCGTCTGACCGTGGCAGAGTCGGACAGGCTTATCTTATCGAGCGTCTGGCAAGTGGGCTGTGCCAGTGAATCAAATCTGAATCGAGATCGACACGGAGATATCTCGCCAGCCCACCCGCGGAGGACAGGAGACACTCCCGAATCGAAGATTAAAACAGATATACACACACGCATGCCACGGAGACACATAATATGCGGGGGTGTCCCGATCAACGAGACGAAACGGATAGTTGGTTCTAGACGAGCGTGTGTAGTAACAATAGCACCTTGCGAGAATAACAAGGAAAATCAACGCGCAAACGACCTCAGAACGGTGAACGGAATACACAAGACTGGATTTCAAACAAACATACACGTATGTATTGGCGTATGGAAAACATGACACATCCCCTCCAAAAGCTGACATTGTACTGGTCGAAAAAGTATATATATTACAAGAAAAGAAACAGGGATAAATGAAGGGAAAAAAAGAAAGTGGGAATGATTATACGACGGGAGAGGAAACGATGCCCTGATACCCTCTGGACTACCAGTCCCTAGTGTGCGCCATTGGGCGAAGGAAAGAGGGGCGTTGGTCGTGGTGCACTGTCGCGCGGTGGTTTCACCCGGAACTCGCTCACAAGGCAGACGTGGCTGAAAAGGGGACATCAAAGTCAATACGGAAGCAGGTCACATTGAAATCAACAGCGGAGACTTACTCTGACGGGAAGTGGGCGTTTGGGAATCCGACTACCTTGTCGAGGTAGTTCTTGTCGACCCCTCCCAAAACGGCATTGACTGCTAGGTTGCCTGTGCCGTACCAAATGTAGTCGATCATGCCCTGGAAGCTTGGAGTGAAGTTCGTCAACGTAGGATCACCCACTGTAGAATAGGCACTCTTGAGGCTGAACTTATGCCGCAGCCCTTCGGAAGTGTATCTCCCATAAAGGTGAGACATGAAATCAGGATGATCTGGCGGCGTAGACCCATTGGACAGGAAATCGCACACGCCACTGTCGGGGACAGAGTTGTAGTCACCGCAGACAACCAAGGGTATCTTCGTCCCATCACTGTATACGGGTGGGGGTCGTGATTGCGGCGTGGATTTATCTTCCTGGTCGTTCGGCGGTCGAGGGGGCAACTTGCAAAAGTACGATGCAATCTTCTCTATCTCGTCCATCAAGAGGGCCACCTGAACGAGCTTGACGTCCCGGAAGTTAGGATCCCAGTGTATATGAGCATTCGCCACGATAACACGTGTTCCTGTCTCCTTGTTCTCAAAGCAACAGATGACAGCGATTTGATCTTTGCCCAGAACACGGTCGAACATGTCGTCCGTCTTCTTGAAGTCTGGACGCTGCATAGCCACAGTTCTGAACTCGACCAACTGTTGTTCTATCAACTGGTACCTGGAGGCGAATGAGCCATTGTGTAAGAGAACAAGGAGAACGACAAACTTATTGGCCTTGTAGAAAATCGCACAGCCGTCAACCTGCCGCCGATCCGCATCGCTCATAGTCTTGTAGCGCGATTTGGGATAATATACACCTTCGTAGTCCTGGCCCCGGAGATGCTTGATGAAGTATTCTTCGTACTGAGCGGTGTCCACTTCTTGCAAGCACAAAAAATCGGCATCGTAGTTCATCACTTCCGTCAGAATGAGTTCCTTCCGGTAGTCCCATGACAGTGCCCAGGATGGTGTGTAACCATAGAGGCGCTCGGTGGCGTACTTCTCGCAAAGAATGTTGTAACAAAGAACACTGAACACCTCCGCATGGGGATCGTTGTTCATCGCTTCGCGTTCGGCCGCGGAAACAACGTGCTTCCACAATCGTTCGGGTGGAGGCGCGGGCACAGGGCATGAGTCGCGCAGGTAAGAGATGAGAGCTGGAGTGCCGTCTTTCTGTACAATAGTTTTTAGCGCTGTGTCCAGAGGATTGCCTTCGACACCAAGGGTCTGTAGTTGATGTAAGCTGCCAAGCTCAGGGGGTAGCGTCATCAGAAGATTATCGAATAGGTAAAGCTCCTTCAATTGCGTGAGCATCCCAACTTCGGGAGGGACGGAGCTCAACTTGTTTCCGGACAAATCAAGGAGCTCCAGGTGACGGAGTTTGGCAATTTCCGGTGGTATGGATGACAGCGCATTGTGGTTGAGGTAGAGATTAATGAGGAAGGTGAAGGTGAACAGACCAGACGTGGGAGGAAGTGTTTTGATGCTGACGCCACCCATATCTAGTGAGCTCCACGTATTCTGGGGGGGCTTGGCGGTTAGCCGAGGTGCCTCGGCTATCGGAGCCACGGTCGAAGAGGGGTGATTGACCATGGAACCTGCAAGACTGGGCGAACTTTCGGACGCACTGGTGGGGGCGGGTGTGGAGACGACGGCTGGAGCCTCTGACTCTTTGGATGGTGTGTCGGTGGTGATGGTGGGTTTGACGAGATTGGGATTTGTAATTGGAATGGCGGACTTGGTGACAGTGCGGGAAGCCATGGCGCTCGCGCGTGCACGGTGATGAGGGGAACGGGAGGACCTGATCATCTGTGAGAATTAAAAGCGTTGATCAGATCGGTTATATGTGCCAGCATGAATCAGCGACGCACTTCGCACTTGAGGAGCTGTTGTTGCCAGTGTGGGTTGATAATTTGGCTCGCAGAGCTGCCTGGTGACCCTGAGCCAATATGTTGTGTGTGGATGTGCCCATTTGGAGGGGAGGGATAATGTGAAAGGGAGTTCTGGTGCTGGTGGTGAGAGAGGGGGGGATGCGAAAGGGCATGGGGGTGGGCGGGGTGATGCTGCATCGGGTTCACCGATCCATTGGTGTAAAGGGGAAAACCGGGTGAAGGGGGGGGAGGGCCGATGTTCTGTGTGGTTGGAGGCCCTAAGACGGGATGATGTGTGCGGGACCAAGGCGACTGGTCATGGTGGCTTGGGTGCTTGTGGACGGCCGGGGATTGTTGGGGATAAAACATGGCATTTGACTAGGATGACGGAGCGAAGACAAGCACTTTCTGCGGGCGGAGAGCCTTGTGGACAAGAGGACCGTGGTACGAAGCCACTGAATGGTTGAGTGATGTACCGATGTTGGCCGGGGAGCTGTAGGAGAGCAAGCAAGAAGATATGTACTGACAGATTTTTCCGTGCCGCCGTCGTCGTCTCCGTCGTGCTCGTCGTCGTCGTCGCTGCCAAGCTCGATGAGCAGCGTGAACTTGGCCAGCGCCCGAAAACGGACGACGATGCACTTTCGGTGCCACACGTGACTAAACCATTTTCATACCTATATCGGGCATATTTTCGGCCCGGACACCTTCCGTCCTGAAAAAGGGAATTTTGGATCGTGTGAGCACAGCCACATCTACTTTATGCCGAACGACTCCCGAGACAACATATAAACCACCAGGTTTTACGATATTGTCAACGTTCCCTTCTTACACCACGTCCACCACCATGCCCAGCTATTTCCAAGCAACTGCATCTGCCCCGGTCAACATCGCTTGCATCAAGTTTGTCTGATTCAATCTGTCTGATCCGTGATAAGCTGACTTCTATCTAGGTATTGGGGCAAGCGAGACACCAAGTTGATCCTGCCAACCAACTCTTCCCTCTCTGTCACCCTCAACCAGGATCACCTCCGCTCCACCACTACCTCTCGTGCAGACCCTTCCTTCACCGAAGACACCCTATGGCTCAACGGCAAGCTCGACGAGATCAAACCTGGCGGTCGTCTCGCGACCTGCATCAGCGAAATGAGACGCCTTCGAAAAGCGCTCGAAGACGCAAATCCCAATGCAGAAAAGGTGTGCTTACCTTCCATTTTGAAACTACACGCCCGTGTCTCATCCCCGATGGCAGTTCTCCCATTGGAAGGTGCACATCTGTTCGCACAACAACTTCCCCACAGCCGCCGGCCTCGCTTCCTCCGCATCTGGCTTTGCAGCTCTCGCGTATTCCCTCGCGAAGCTCTACCAGCTTCCCGCATCCCCTAAAGAACTCTCTCTCATCGCACGCCAGGGGTCCGGCTCCGCCTGTCGCTCCCTCTTTGGCGGATTCGTCGCTTGGCGCGAAGGCACCGTCGCTGACGGCTCCGACTCCTTCGCCGAACAGGTCGCACCCGAGGCCCACTGGCCCGACATGCACGCTCTCATCTGCGTCGTCTCTGACGACAAAAAGGGCACCTCCTCTACCGCTGGCATGCAACGCACCGTCGAAACGTCCGCCCTCTTCTCCCAGCGCCTCACCGTTGTCCCTGAGCGGATGCACGGCATCACCGAGGCCATCCACAACCGTGACTTTGACACGTTTGCGGCCATCACGATGAAGGACTCGAACCAGTTCCACGCCGTCGCGCTCGACACGGACCCGCCCATCTTTTACATGAATGACGTCAGCCGCGCCATCATCGCCGTCGTGACCGAATACAACCGCGTGGCGCTCGAATCCGGTGGCAAGCGCAAAGCAGCCTACACGTTTGACGCAGGCCCGAACGCGGTCATTTACGCGCCCCGGGAAAACATAAAGGAAATCGTCGAGTTGATCGTGTCGTACTTCCCCCAGGAGTCATTCAGCGACCCCTTCCAGCTCTTTGGCAGTGCGCCAGTCGAGGGCCGGCTCGTGGACGGTTTCAATCCCGCCGTGGCCAAGCGCTTTGGCGTCGGGGCTGTCAAAACCCTCATTCACACCTGCGTCGGGGACGGGCCACGCACCAGGGGCGAGGAAGAATCTTTGTTGGGCAGCGACGGTCTGCCCAAGACACTGGCCTAGACGCATTTGGCGAACATCCATCATGTAGATCTAGCTGTAGAGTTTTCATCATCAGAGTCACGATGTAAACGGGAAGCCTGTAGTACTACCAGTCTTTGTGTGGGGATCCATAGATGCGCAGGTCCTCATATCGTATGTTGGTCACCGGCCGGATTCGGCCGATGATATGGCCGCGTCGATCAGCGTACCGGCGCCAACAACCCGGCCGATGCGATACCAAAAACAGGCCGTGCGGGCAATGTCCACCCCGCTGCGGCCGTGCCAGCGTCACGACACCTCCCCGCCCTGACTATATTGACACGACCCACGTTCTCGGAACGTTTTATGACAGCTGACTGCCTCGCACTGAATCATGGTCACAAAATGCGTGCATAAAGAGTCGAATCGCACCGCGCGTCCACCTCACGAGACTGGTTTGATCCCCATCCACACCCGCGTTTTGATGGTTCCTCGTCGAAAGAGGACCTAGAGATCCTATGGCCGCTGTCCCCTCTCCATTCCCGGACCATCTCCGGAACATACACCCGAGCCGGGGCAAGACGCCCATACTACTAAGGAGCACGATCGACGCGGACATCGATGGCACGTGTAAACCATAAAACAAAACAGGCCGCCCGGATGAGCGGGTGGCTTTTTCATGATATCGATGGTGGTTTTGGCCCAGATGTGCCACGCCCTTGAAACTTGACGTCGGAGAGCGTTCGCCGTGACGGGCCACCTGCTAGCGTTCCACGCAGCAAAACCACCAGAAGTACCGTACAGCTTTGCGTGTAACTTGGGCGAGCCGATCCGCCAAAAACATTGTGTAGCCATGTCATCATCGTACGCCTTGAGGGTCTCGATAACTTGGGACGCCTCTCCCTTCAGCCCAACGCTGGCCAGCTCCCAAGCCTTCGGCTCGTTTCACGATCGCCCGATGGTGTCCAGGTCTACCCCAAGTCCCCTTCGTCCTCTCGTGTCAAACATGGTCGCTGCGCGCTACCGTTCTTCATGTCGCGTGTCGTTGGTTAGATGTAATCAAGCCGAGCCAGTCGTCCACTCCGAGGGTGTGACGCCCAGACCCATTTCCACAGGACCGCTGGCACGCCCTCGGCCCACCCTTGTTACACGCATTTGCGCGCAACGCCATCGGCACTTCCCCAGGCGACCCGCAAGGCATGACTGACCACATCCAGACCATTCTACCATACGGCGCGCATCACGGGTCGGGAGATGATCACGGCAGGAGTGTCCTCACACGAAAGACTACGAGAATGCCTGATCGCCGTCGGCGAGGCCTATATCCGCTCTGCGGTCATCTCGCGGCATGCGGTGCCCACCCTGGTTTGTGGTGATGTGGTGTCTGGGAGCGCCGTGACACACTGCTCGATGGGGCTACGCGTCCGGCCGTGCTCACCGTCTGCGGCTTCGTGGACGTAGAACCGATCACCGATCGACTCGGCATTGATGTCAGCACTGGCCAGTGGCGTTTGCAGGTCTCCGACGCCCCCCGACCCCCGATGGACCCGCATTCCTGTTCGTGCATGCGTGTGAGGACCGCGTTCGTTGCGCCGCGCGCCGCATTCAATACCGCTGCCGCGGGCACACTGCGGCGCGTCAGACGCGGTCCTGCCGCCGTCCTACTGCGTGACGCGCCGAGCTCATCTTCCTGCCCAACGCTTCGGAATCTGTGTCGTGCCAACACGTCGTTTGAGCCTCGATCGTCTGTACCTGGTCGTGCCTTGCCCGCAGCGTATTTAGCCCGCACGGTACCGTGCCGCCGCCTCAGCCCGTTCGCCCCCACCTGCGCCGAGGAACGACCTCGCTGTTCTGCCTTCGCATGACCACTACCTCGATCAGTGTACTCGATCAGATGGGCATACCGTCGTCCACCCTGAACCGCGCAGCCAAGTTTACGCCATCGGTC
Organism: Tylopilus vinaceipallidus; assembly: GCA_038089215.1. NCBI lineage: Eukaryota > Fungi > Basidiomycota > Agaricomycetes > Boletales > Boletaceae > Tylopilus > Tylopilus vinaceipallidus. The sequence continues at coordinate 19,513 of JBBPKK010000457.1, forward strand.
GCCTCGTAGCGTTGACCACGGCGTCCGACCCATCGCACGCATGCCACGGCATGGGCACGCGCACTATCTACCTCGCCAGCCCGAGCCCTTAGAGCGGCCACTGGCAGCCTCGGGCGCGCCCATTTAGAACGACGGAAGCAGCGCCCACGCGCCCGATTTGGTCCCCACCGCACCCCTCGAGCCTGAGCGTGTCTCGACGAGAAGCCTCACAACCTCATTCCCGTCTCAGTTCCCCGGACCGCTCTGACGCCCCGGCGGAACCGATTCCTCCGAGCCGACGGGGCACATGCGCCTTGAAGCCCTCTGATCCGTGGCTCGCGCGAGACACCATGGTAAAACAACGGGATACACTGCAGTATCATTGGAAAAGGAAAACCCTGTACAAGTACACAAGCGCGTTCGTCCTATTTACAATTGTTGCCCGATGAAAAAGAGATAATCCAGTTTGGAATCACGTGAAACAAAGAGGCAAGAGATTAACCGACGTATATCTAAAGGCGATCAGCAAGATTGAGAAAGAAACGGCAGGAGGACAAAGGAATGCATGTCAGCTAGCTGGTGACTGCGGTAGAAATGCATGGTCGTGCACAACACACACAATGAGGGAGAGAGAGAGAGAGAGAAAGAGAGGGGTGTTCAAAAAAGAAAAGGAGCGTGTCAACGACGACGTAGCTTACATGTAACAGACAACTTCCTTCGACTGCGCAGACGGCATCAACACGGCAACGTCGGACCTAGGTCGCCCGTTCCTGCTGTGACGCCGCCCTCGCGATTGTCAACCGCCCTTCGTCTCTGCCCACATTCCGCTCCGCCTCCTCGTACGACGGCAGCCCGCGCATGCTCGTCAATGGCGTCACCCCACCAATGAACCCGCGTGAGGCCACGTCATAGTCGGGCACCTCCGTGAACGCACGGTGCCATAACGCACTCTCCGACATGCCCTCTGCCACAGGAGACGGCACCGTCGAGTGCGTGCCCAACACCGGCACTGGAATCGTCACCGTCGACAACGATCGCGCCACATGGTGGCCTTGCGTCGGCCAATGCGCATGGCTTACTTCCGCCAGCGACGACAGATTCGAGTGCGAATTCGACCGCGAGGAGAGCCAACCGGGCGATGTGAGCGCGTGATACGGCTTCATCTGGATGCTGAACAGCCCGGGGAGCGTCCGGCTCGCATGGCTGTCGTGCACGAACGTCTCGTGAGAGGTGGGAATAGACAAGACAGGAGCGGGTGTAATGGTCGTCATCGTGAGATGGCGTTCCGGGCTTGGCGCACGGCTGGCACGGCGGCTGACGAGTCTGCTTTCTGGCCGACTGATAGGATCAGATGGGGAATGTGAATGTGGACTCGTGTTGGTGCGGGGTCGGGGCAGAGCGGAGTTAGAGAGGGAAAGGAGAAGCTCGGAATTAACCCATTCGAGAGGTGTGCTCGTCCCCGATTGGGGTACATGCGGAAGGTGAGACGAAACAGAGTTGGGCATCCAGGGAGAGGCTGCACCCGGTGGCGACCAGGCACCTGATGGAGGCGGGTGCTCAGCCGTGAATGTTGGGCTCACGTTGCTGTGAACCCATGGGTTAGGTACACGGGTGGTGGCTGAATCAGGGAGATACATGTTTGCCACACGATCACGGACGTGTGCGGAATAGCTCGGAAGCTCGCTATCCTGGTCCTCCTCAGCGGGCGCTTCAGGACCCCCAAGGAGGAGACGGCGAGTGGCTGCAGAATTCACCCTGGCTTCATCAAGTAACCGGGCGTCAAGGATATGCAAGGGAAGAGAACATCGCAACTCGGAGGTATGCCCATCCAAGTTGGATATGAGAATGGACCATCGTATTCGATGACTAACGGTGATAGGTTCGAGGGCGTGTGAGGGAGTGACAAATTTTGGGATAAACAAAGTTAGCTGTGTGACGATGTCATCTTGACTCATCGGGACTTCTTGCTCTGGAGTGATTGTCGACGTTGACGTCGACGCAACAGGCTCGGCCGAAAATGTCGAAGGCCCGGTGCTCCGTGACAGTGGCGGTGCAGATGTTGAATACGACTCGTTTGACGACGACGAGGCTCTACTTGACACCTGCCGTAGTGCGAGGTCTCGGTTGGGGAGAGCACCTAGCGAACTAAAACTTGGTGTACGATCCTCGCTAGACAACCCTGCCGCCATGTCTCGGATACCGGGAGACCGTACGGATATGGACATTGCATTTCCATTTATAATTTCATGGTTTGCGGTGACGACAGCGCGGGTATGTTCCTGGACCCCACCTCGGCAGTGAAGTTTCGTTGTTTCGTTTATCGTCGTCGCTACCGTCAGGACCCTGACACCTTTTGATAGTGGCGAAAACTTGACTATGGCGGTCAACTCATCCCCGGCAGCCCATGCCTTGTGCGGGATCATGATGGAGTACATGAGCTTCTCTGGCCAAGTGTTCTCGATTTCGAGCGACTGTTGGTATTCCAGCGCCTCAGGGGCGAAAGTGCGGACGATGGATATCGGCATGACAGCTTGCATGTTGTGAGCGAAACCTGGGCGTACGGCCACGGCGCGGAGCTTATAGCCCACATGCGCACCACCGTTTACACTGCTGCCGATACTAGAGGGTAAAGAACCGCCCAGCTGGAGTTGGAATGGGAATTGGTGGTAACCGGCCTTGAGCGTGTGACTGTGGCGTTTTTCACCCTCAAGGAAAGACCATTCGTGGTGGCAAATGGTATACCACTGCGGCGACGTGGTCAAAGACAAGCTGCGGATGGGAGGTGGGTACGAGAGGGGGTAAGAGAGCAAACAAGGCTCACGCGTCGGCGGAGGGTGTTGGCAGTCTCGCTTTGCCCCTAAACTGGAGGGTGATCTCCCTGATGGAGGTGGGCTCCGTGAGGTGCAAAACGATGTTGCCCTTGAGCAGGACGGGCTCGACATCAACGCTGGTGCCCTTGAGGGAGAGGCAGTCCGAGTCGACGACGATATCGATGCCCGCCTTTTCTTTCTCCTTGATCATGTCGAGGTGGGGGTCTTGGTGGGCCGACGAGCTTGGAGCAACGCTCGAGAGGGCAGCATGAAGAACGGAAGACAAATGGTCATCGTCATGGCCCTGGATAGATATATGTCCCTCACGGGAGGGTGGTCTCGTTAGCGGAAAAGCCATGACAGCACAGGGAGGGATGGTTGATATTACGGAAAGATCTGAACAAGGGGAGATCTAGGACCAGAGCTGGAGATGACAATGGTGGTGGACTAGCCTGAAATGGGGTTCCGATTCAGACTGAGTGGCACATGAACGCGCCGTCAGAACGGGGCCGAGGTACGGGAAGGTAATAAGGATGCGAGGGAGGGCAGGTGTCGGCCGCCCATTCTTCTTATTTTCGACGGGATACCGCATTTCAGTTTCGGAAAGAAATTGGAATGTCTCCCGAATCCTGCCTAAATTGTAAATTGGTGCCGCAACCCGTAAGGAAATTAATTCCCGCGAATCACGTAAGCTACGGAATGGGTCGTCCTCCTCCTTCCGACGTCGCTTCGCCCAAGTACGTGTGATGGAAATTTTCTCAGCGAGCCGTCGTGTGGTAGCTGCGCGGCTTGACACCGGTCCGTCCGGCCTGCAATAGTTCAGTACCATGGTCAGAGAGCCAATGCCACGGCCTTCATAACCTCCGTGGTTACAGGGCATGACGTGGGTTCTGGATCGCCTCTAGATTGCGTGAGGCCCTCATTCAGCCAGGCCAGGCAGTACTGCGTCCACTCGTTATACAGGAGGGGAATCCCGGAACCGGTTGCTCCTTGGCGCTCACACACGGCCCGATACGATCTGTTCTGCGGTACAGCATGTTTGATATCCTCCCCAGATAACCGCGCGTATTCCATCCACATCAAAAACCATAGTGGGCGATACAGCAGCATCACGTGACATGTCACTCGTCTGACGCGGAAGGTGACCACGACACTGTATTTTGGTGCAAAAACCCACGTTCTGTCAAGACCGGTGGGAAAGCTGCTGCGCACGCAGACTTGCATTCGGACTATTTGTGTGCACACGGTCTCCACTAACGACTACGTGTTTTCGACACGCCTGAAAGTCTGTCTCGATTTGGCGCGCGCGAGCCTCGTGCCGAGACCCGCAACCTTTGCGGCTTGCATGCAAGCGGCACCGATTCGTACCACTCTGTTGAGCTCAGCACCCGCCGCGTTTCATAGCATACCGTTCTCATGCGCGTCACCAAACCACTCGCTGATTCCTTTTGGGCATCACCCTGCATTTCGAGTGTATCGTCCTGGCCCAGAACCCGGCTCTACACACTCATGCCCGAAATAGGATCTTGACCCAAACATGTCTTTCCCTGTTTCCGCTGGATAGAGTCTGG